>CM044111.1:3904809-4111362 GCA_024174645.1 Lemna minuta | reverse complement strand
GATTCTGTGGATTCGTCTTCGAGTCTTCTTTCCAAAAATATCAAAATCCCTAATTTCTATCCATATTTCATTGTCTGATTTCACCGAATTTCAAAAGATCCCTCAAAATTACCATAATTATCTGTGGATTCGACCCTTATTCACTACTATATTCCTTAATTCGTGATTATTTGTTAAAATTTGTGAGTTTGGTAATTGTTTTGACTCTTGACCGTTTGTTTTCAACGATCTCGCAGTCTAGATTCATCACACCATCCCTTTTGAAGGCTCTTGGCCATCCTTGTTAGGGTACTGACGGATCATTTTCGTGCATCGTTAAAACACAAAGACGATGGTCAAACAAAATTTATAAAACCGAACTCACAAAGATAGGATATAATAATCAAGAATTGTGTAAGTATCGGGTCGATCCATAGAGAGCAGTAGGTGTTCTGTAAAATCAGAGAATCAAACAGAGTCAGAAGATTACAAAAATTATATATTTAGAAACTAAATAGAAAATGGAATTTATTGATATATATTTCGTGATTTTTGGATAAGAAATGGATTTATTATGAATTATTGAAAATCAACTATCAGAAAATCCCTGAAATTAACACCTCAGAGAAAATCTTCAAATTGAATGGTCAAATGAAATCCAAATCTTGAAATTTATATGTCAATGGAAAGCTAAGAACTAGAGGAATCTAAAGAGACCAAAATAATTAAATTCTGATTTGTGAATTGAAAGTAATTAAATTCATCTTCTGATAACAGATGAACAATCCCCGGTCAAACGTCAAATTGAAGGGTTAAATGAACTCGGAATTTGATGAATTATCTATCCACAGAAAGCTGATGAAAAGAGGAATCCAATGAAACCAAAATCAAGTGATTTGGAATTATAATCAAAGAGATATCCTATTTTTAAAATCAATGATTTTTCGGACTTAAAATTAGGGAAAATGAAGAACACTATGAACTACTTTGCGAAATTAAAGATCTAAACCTAATAAAAATACAAATTACCTCTTGATAATCGATCAAACCTCACTGCTAACTTGATTGCCGCAAGAATGGGGCCTCAATTCTCATTGATTGAAGCGAATTTGCTCGGATTCTTCCTCGTGGACGTTCGGAATTCAAGGAGAAAATTTGATGAAATAGAGAGATGAAATCGTGATTATCATGCGTCAATGGATGCGTCTCTAAACACTTGGAAGCAGAGGATCACGAGAACTTAAGACCTTCCTCGAAATTTGCTTAATTTCTTCACAAATCGATCAAAAGTTGAAGAACAATGAAGAACTACATGGGTTTTTAAAGAGAAAATTGGCCCGAAGATGGTGGCCATTTGATCCGGTCGTGGGTACGGATTCATGGCGTCATGGGGGAGATTTCACTTGGCGACGTCGTGGCTCCCAATTAAGCGGTGAATCAGCCTTGATTTTTGCCTCAAAGGAGCCACGATCAGGCCACGATCGCAACGCGATTGGGCCACGATCGTGCGTCGATTGTGGTATTGATTCTCCATCTGTCGGCGTCCGATCCCGTGGAGGCGATTCCACGATAAACTCTCCACGATCGCGGCTCGATCGCGCCGCGATCGCGGTTCGATCGGACTGCAATCGTGGAGTTCTTCCACAAAACGTCTGCGCCGTTGGATTGAAATCTGATGCTCCAGGTATCTTCACGAAGAGGGGCGGATCGCGCTTCACCGTGGCCGTCGGATCGTGATCGAGAGGAGAGTCCACCACCAGCCATCCATCTGTGAAGATCACGATGAAGATTGCTGCGAAAAATCTAGAGCGTCCATCTCGCAATGCCCTCTGTGTCATCTAATGGAGATCGCACGGTCTTAGCCTCGACGAAGATCGGACGCTCTTGGCGCTTCCACGTGGCGAAAGGTAAGGCGTAGATCGGTTTCACTTAATTTCTTTTTTTTTTTACGCACGTGCGTTGATTTCGATCGCGTGGACTCAGGTCCACGCGATCGACGCTTTGCAGTGAGATCCAACGTATGCCGTGTCTCCACGTCACCTGCAAAAGAGAAACCGTGTGGGAACATAGTCCCACATGGAGGAAATAATGGGAGATGTTGCGGTTAAATAGGGGGGCGGTTTAACGCTAATGCGTTACCGCCCCTAATATCTAACTAGGGTCCCACTATTCCCGTGGGCCCTCCACCTGCAAACCCCCTACATGCCACGTGGCGCCCCTCACGGGCGTCCGCGTGGGCCCGTCCGCGTGGCCTCCTGCCACGCGTCAGCGCCACCTGCGCCTCGCGCGGGCCACCCGAGCTCTGCCACGTGGCCTCAGTGCCGCGTCGCACCTCGAGGCGGTCCCGTGCTCCACGTCAGCGCCCGCTCACCACGTCAGCACCTGCAGGAAAAAATCCCTTTTTCGCGATTTTAAATAAGAAAAATTCATAAAAAATCAAATAAAAATCAGAAAAAGGTAGAAATTTCAGAAATTCATAACTTTAAATATATAACTCCTTTTTAATCCAAATTTTCTCCATTGGATCACAAATTTCTTCCTTTTTAATATTATAACATTGAAAATATACTTTCAAAGAAGAATTTAAAATGAATTAAAAATCACTTACTCTTTTCTTAAGAATTCTTCTTACTTATCATTTCATCTTGAAATTTTCATGCTCTATAGTCAAAAGCAATTCAAAAAGAGATTAATTTCTATTAATTTTAACTTTGCAAAAGACTAATCATCCATCAAGCATGAAAATATCCTAATTTATGCATAAATATCAAATTTAGTGAAATGATATACCAATGGAGAAAATTCCTAAAAAGTGTGATAACATGCATCATATTCACATAAAATAAGCAAGAATATGAGTTAATTAGGATAAGAATTCAAGTTATAAATGCATCTTATCAGGTACTCAGCCCTAGCTATAGTCAATATTACCGTCAGCTAAGGCAGTGATCAATGTGAAATGCATGGTCATTTAGCACATAATCAAACACATGTTTACTCATAAAAAATAAATTGAATCCAATCTAATGATAATTAAAATAAATTATAATGTAAAATTGAATCCACATGAAAGTAGGTTGACAATGATGATAGCCAAAAACTCCTTTGAATTTAGTCAAATCAAAGGAATAGAATAGATGAGAAGATAAAGACAATATAATATTTGAAAATACGAAGAGTCAAAACAAGCGCCAATTGGAATCGAAACATAGAATATCAAAGAAAGACCTTGGTCACTGTGGGAGAGAATCATGAAAAATCATCAAAAAACCACATAAAAAATCTACTCTTGCTCCTAATATAACCTTAACTATACCTTTAATGCATGGAGAGGACTCTTACTAACTTGAAGGTGGTGCGAATTTGACCCTATGTTGATAGATCAAAGGCTAAGATTTAAAATTCCTTGATGGCAGTTATTGATGTTCATGTGTTGTTATACGGGGAGAAAGACCACACCTGAGAGTGCCCATGCAAACCTTATGATAAACTCTCCCCTTTCTTCTCTCTCTTAGTCAAGAGCATGGCAGAGGAGATCCAATCGTTTGGTGATTGTGTGGATATTTTGAGAGGTTGGACACTTGAACATCTTCATGAACTTCTTCAATCAAGTATGTAAGTATGGATTTTAATCTATCTTTGATGATAAGATCATTAGTTTTTGGTGCCTCATCATTTTAAATGTTTGATTGAATGTCTTCCATTGTATTCAATGTTTTGATAAAAATTTTGAGGGCTTATTATGCCTTAGATCATTGCATTAATACCCACAATTAATTAAGTGGCACCTAAGGAGATGAAATCTCCACCCTTAATCGAAGGGAACCTCTGACCCTAATATATAAAAGGTTCTTATTCTTCCTTTTTTGGCTCTCTATTAGCATCAATTTACAAGAAGGAAAAAGAAAGAAAGAAAGAATCAAAGCCCGATATTGTGCATTTTTCAAATTTAAGGATTTTTTGGAGAGAAGAGATCAAGTGATAGTTGAAGATTGTGGCAAATTGAGCATCACTCGATCTAGGACTCACACCGTAAACAATATTTGTGGTAGATTTGGATCAAGACATCCTTGTATTCCCTCCATGGTAGTCTTAAACTTGTATTTATATCTGGTACTAAGCTAGTTCTTCACCTCTTCATTCTCTCACCATCATATTTCTCATGTATTCTATTTTCTTCATTCTTTCCATTTTGATATCTAAAATCCATTATGCAACATCAAAATTTTCCTTTCTAAACTATGAGTCAAATATCGCTACCAATTTTCTTTTATATATTAATCCATAAAATCCCCATTTAGCCATTCTTTGTAATCACCATTACAAATTCAAAAATGAAATTCTCATCTTCCATATTTAATTATCTTGTGATATCTCTTCTCCATACTTTAGTTCTTTAATCTCATTACCTAGGCTCCTTGAGGATTAACTGTTAAACCACAATACAAAGTAAGGATATATAAATTTGTATCTTGAAGTCAATTCACAACAGTGAATAATTGAAACTTAAAAAATTGAGTCCATCAAAGCATTGGCCTGCAATGACTTTAATACCACTATAGCCATTAGAAGATCTACCTAGTGTGCCCCACATCAATGCCTTTGCTCCAATGTCAATGCACACTTACTTGCTTCTCCATTTTGATTCTAGATCTCCAACTTTGCATTGGAAATTCTCAATGATTAAGTGGTGCCTGTACAACTAATCCCATGTGCCTTTATCTTCCAATTCTTTATCTTCTCTTTTCTAAAGGGGAAATGTGGTATCATCTTAATTATTGCTATGGAGACTTTCTTTTGAGACCTATAGGTGACTCTATCCCTTTTCCAGAACACCAAGTAGGCCTTGAGAGGACGTTATGCAAAGATGTGCATCTTTTCAAATGCCATTTTGATGCTACAACAAGAGGTATGAATGGAAATTGGCAGTAGGCAAATAGGTTGTGTCTCCAAGGAATGGAGCCAAGTCAAAATTGAGAAACAAAGGTAAGTTGGATGCAGATAAGGTGAGTAAGGGCAAATTGGTAGATCTGGTGGATGGACTGAAGGTAGCAGAGCAAAAGTACCATCAAATGGTGGTGGTAAGGCATTAGTCCTATTCAATAGTGATTGCAAGGGTAGCATAGCCTATTTACAAAGTCAAGGATAGCAAGGCCACCAAACAATTGCAGCGAGAGCATCATGACTGAGAAACAAAAACATGAATAATACAATTGTTTGATGGCAATGGCATGGGCAACTATGTTGATCAATGGTGGAAAAGAAAATAAGGCCACCCATAAACAAATTAGAAAGGGCAAAAAGGGCATTAGGGTTGATAAAGAAAACCGAACAACACTGACAAGGGAGGGGTATATGGTGCAATTCGGTGCAGCGGTGATTCAAAAAATGCAAGCAACATGGCATCATCTAGAGCATCTATTGAAGATCTGACAATTATGGCTTAATCATAAAGGTTTGTCAGTTAAGAGGCCATGCGGTGAGATCTTGATCATTGTGATCATGAGGTGCCTTGATCCAATGATTATGCATTATTTTCGCTATAAACACGCTCTCTCATTGACGAAGACATTCTTGAACAAGTCTCAATTGATCGCACCTTTGGACAACTTTTTACTTGAATATTTTGATAAATTAGCATTCCTAACTCATTTCAACATCTAATCATCACAAATTATCAAGATTTCAACTTGTCGCCATCTTTGACTCGTTTTAATGCCACATACCACTCCCTTTAATTTACGATCCCATTTCCATCAAGATCAAGCAAGGCTGCCCTAGGGACAACCATGGAACAAGGGCCATCCTAGGGAGGTGGACACTCTCCAACTAAAGGGGAAGTGTGAGAGGGCCTATTTAGGCCCAATGGCATATTTGTAATTTCTCACTTCTTTGTGTTGTGTTAGGTCTTTACCTCACTATAGAAGCTGCATAGGCATTTATGTTTTTTTCCCATGAACTTTATTATCTCTCGAGTTTCCACACAAACTCACTACTTGGGCTCTCTCTCAGATCCGATCCAAGAAGGAAGAATAGTAGACTCATGTCGAATCACCACAATCTCTCTAATATCCTCGATGCCCACTTTGTCTTCTTAAAGAAGGCAAGAATCGCCTACATTTCTCAATAGCATGTCTCCTTGATGCTCACTTGGTCTTAAAGAGAGGGTATCTTACCTACCTATATCTAGGGAACCATCGTTGATTGTTTTTGCACTTTATCAACTATTCCCCAATGCCTTTGCTTCTCACTCAAGTTATCATATGCTCAAAAACTATCTTTGGTTGTTTCCTCAACAATTCTACTTTAATTGACATCTACGTTTACATCCTACCTTGGTTGTTGTCTTAGCCTCTAAAACCCTCTTTGACAAGTTGGTCATGTTGATGTCCAACTTAAGAGAAAGTATTGGGATGAACCACCATGCCCATATCAAGATGACCCATGAGGCCCATGATAGGGTGGCCCATGTTCTCCACTATCTCATGTTCTCACATTTTCTCAACTTCCTTTCTCTCTCTAAATACCATTGTCAAATTTATCCTCCATTTAAGCAATATTATGATTTAAGTTTTTGCAATATTCTTTCCACGTAACACTCAAGTTTTCATTCTTTAGCACACTTTTTTGAAGTCATAGTGCAATTTTTAGAATATTCAAGCTGCATTTTTAGAACACTTAGACTAATATTTTTATTCATTCACATCGTATTCAAGCCCACATCCATAGAGTCATTCAAGGAGCCCTGAAGTGATAGTTTTTTTGTATTGATGAACATATTCGCATGTGTTTAGTCTACTACTTACGTTTCATTTAGATTCTCCACTCATATTTCTCATATTCATCTCTATGGATATTCAATTATACATATGATTTGCTTTTAAATATCTAATTTAATCGACATCATTATGCATATCTATTCACTCATCACAATGACATATGTGTGATCATCGATCTCTCAAGATTATGTTATTACAATATTCACTATAGCCATCTTGGAGTTTTATCAATACCCATATCATATCATAAATATCAAATATTTGTCTTTTTATATTTTAGTCCTCATCCTGAGTTCCACCATTTTTCACCATTGTGAGTTTTAGATGACGTCATCTACATGGTCTTGAAAGTATAGAGAGAGAGAGAGAGTTGACGAAATGAATTATAGCGTAGATGGGGAGGTCAACCATACAGCTCGTGATCCAAATCATTGACTTCGACCCTTATTCATAGACTTTACACGAGACCAGACAGAATAAAAACAACGAGAAGCGAAAAAACAGAACTTCTCCCTACTTGGGCTCTCTCTCAGATCCAGGCCACGGAGGAAGAATAGTAGACTCGCGCTGAGCCCCCGCTATCTCCCTCAACTCCTCTTCTTCTGCTCCGAAAGCAGCGGCGAGCTCCGGTCCTACCAGGGCGCCCAAAATCGACCCTCCTCCAGCAAGAAACTGCGGTCTGTTCTTCTTCTCCGACGTCGAGAACCCAAAAAACTCCATAGCTCCACTCCTCGAAGCTATCTGACAGAAAGGAAAGAACCTCGGAACCCAGAAAACATCCCCTTCCTTTACCTCCGCGTTCATCGCTAGGGTACCGTTGGGGAACACGACCTGCACGCTTCCCTCTCCTTCAAGTATAACACCATATTCCGCCGCTCTAGGGTTTATGTGTGGCGCCATCATCGCTCCGGCTGTAAGGTTGACCAGAAATACACTCAGTCCTGAGTGTTTGAGCGGGGTGTAGTCTTCTTTTCCTACTGCTATGCTCCATCCGTAGTTGTTCTTGAAGTCTGGGTCTCGCTCGTAGAGGTTGTATGCGGCAGTGGGGTTTTGTTTCTCTCTATTCCAGCCGGTCAGGAGCTTCCGCCATGACCATTTGCTTTCTCTCTCAAGAAGTTCGTCTTCTTGTTTCTGCCTAAGCAGGGTCAGCTTCTTCTTTCCCTGCTCGCCCGCGTCTCCCTTGGTGTAGATTATGGGCCCTCTTCCTTTCCTCATCAGTGGTTCCAGCTCTTCGGTAGAGATCTTTCGAAAGCAAAAAATGCCGAATTTAGGAAGATTAGTAGAAGTGAAGGAACTTTCGTTCAAAAATTATGGTGTAACTTACGTTGAAGGCTGTAGCGAGAGTATGAAGATCGAATCCCGCGAGCACTGAAGTGGGGTTTGATCCGCCGGTTAGGTAGAAGGTCTGCAGCAAAGAGAGAAAATGACGGACTCTAGAAAGAGAGAGAGAGAGAGATACGTAGACATAGAAAAGAGGATTTGCCTGGAACTCGCCGAAGAGCAAGCTTTGGGAGGTGTCGATGCTGGATATTACTTGAAGGCGTTGACCATGGCCAGTGTTGGCGATGTAGAAGGTTGACCCGGCGGGGATTCGGAGGATATCTCCGATTTTCAGCTGGTTCTCTACGAAGCCATCCTTGTGTATCCACCCCACCTTTGCCTCTCCTGCTTGGCAATTTTCCGGCGTTTACATGAAAGTGAAGAGCGTATTCAGAGAGAGTTATAGTCGCATGATAGATGGATTAATGGAGGGGAGAGTGAGCTACAAAGATGCATTGAAGAGGAAGGAGACACATAAGGGAGAGATAAGAGAGGCGGTAAAAGACAGAGAGATGGATACATCTAGAGAGGTGAGAGAGATGATCATGGACGACAGTTCATGGTGAGATAGTTGAGATATGCAGACAGATGATCTAAAAAAGATTGAGACCGGATATAAATAAACCTAGAAAGTAAATATAAACGCGATTAAAGAGAGAAAGCGAGAGAAATGCATCAAATATATGGTAAAATGAGAGAGATAACAGAGATAAATCGAGAGTCAGAGAGGGAGAGAGATTGAGAAGGGCATAGAGAGAGAAAAGAAACAAACATTACAACGTGAGTGAAAGAGAAACAGAGCGAAGACAACTAGATAAATTGTGTTTAAACGTGAATAAGTAGAGGGGGGGGGGGCAGAGAGAGAGAGAGAGAGATACCTCTTCGGACGAAGAGTATCAAGCTGGAGTCCAAATACTGAGGTACGTACAGACTATTTGGCTCCATGGATATAAACCCTAGGTGCATTGGAGAGTGCGAGCCCTCCCGCCCCACGCCCTTCACAATTCTAACTTCTCCCGCCTCCGTCTTCACCACCTGCTTCGACTTCTCCAACAAAAACAATCCTTTCTGTCTACCTATCTCTTCTTCCTCCTGCCGGCGCTCGTACTCCGCCGCAGCCACCGAGGAGGCAATTAGCAGAACCAGCATCAGCGGCGCTGCCACCCATCTCATCATTCTCTCTCTGTCCCTAAATTCTACCATCTTCGTGCAGAGAGAAAA
The DNA here is from genome assembly GCA_024174645.1 of Lemna minuta. NCBI lineage: Eukaryota > Viridiplantae > Streptophyta > Magnoliopsida > Alismatales > Araceae > Lemna > Lemna minuta. Next base: position 4,102,063 of record CM044111.1, on the reverse strand, counting down.
GATCACCTGCGAGTTAAGTAGAGAGAAGAAGGATGATTCTCCGGGACGCGTGGAAGCCATGCAAGTTCAGGCCATGACCGTTGACATCTGTAATGTTGACTGTTGGCATTGTCTACGGTGACTGCAGTTGACCCGACTGTTGGCGGGTGTCGCCGACCATGGATGAATGATGACGTCGTAGAAGAAACCGCTTTGCCGAACCGTTCAGTACAGGTATTTATGTTGGGCGCGGACATCCACGCAGCGATATCGATTAAGGGATCCGCGTCGATTCTCGAGCTTGAAAAAAAGCCGATGGCGGAGCACCACAGCTCAGTAAATACAAATCCTCGAGTTTCCGGGGCCACACGACGTAGTTCCAGAGTTGCCATTTAATCCTGGCGCTTGATTTGGACTATTGGGTGGGTCCCCTTCATTAGGTGTACTCTCTTTCTTGCATGACTCTCTCTCTCTCTCTCTCTCTCTCTCTAGGTGGTGTGCATGCACGCGGTCCCTTCTTTCCTCGGTTCTTCTCCCCTCTCGGCCGATGCTCATTCGGTAGTTCTTTTCTCTCAGGATAACAGTAGTCTTTTTGTTTTTCCTGAAACTAGAATATTCGGAACGTGATTTTTGCATTAGGGATGGCGTCGAGGAAATGTTTGAACGGGGAATGCGGGACGATTGATGCGGAAGAATGGCGGAAAGGATGGGCGCTCGGATCGGGCGGCTTCGCTAATCTTTGCGGCAACTGCGGGTAAACGTGGGGAAATCGATTTTTGATTGCCACGTATTCTCTCCGCATTGGTTGATCTCTGAGGTTTCTGCATTACTGTCATTGCGGATTTCTCTCTTATTTAGCCGTTATCTGTGTCTTTTTTTTTCTATTTTTATCCCTGTTTTTACGTTTGAACATTTCTTCTGAGACTACTCGGCGTTCTAATTAGTGACCGTCATTGAATATAATACATGTCACGAAATAAATATTTGTCTTCGATTAAAGGCAATTTTTTGGATAATCTATAGTAGGGAAATTATATTTCTCGGATACTAAATCTTAATTTTTGAATGAAAGGTGTTTTGTGTAATTTGTGGGGTAACAGCTTTTTGAAAAAAAAAATCTTAATTTTTAAATTGAATAGGCGTTTCAATAATTATCTTGTGTCTTTGTCCCACGTACACTATCTCTCATAAATGAGTTTGACGACTGGGGTTTTTCATAAATTCTAGAATGGCATATGAACAGTCCATTTTCTGCAACATTTTCCATAGTAAAGAGTCTGGTTGGAGGGAATGCAGTTGTTGCGGCAAGGTAGTTCATTCGTTGCAAAATTTCATATTTTACTTTTCTCCTGCTCACTAGATATCAATATAAGTTCTTTTCAGCGTCTTCATTGTGGATGTGTTGCCTCAAGAGCCTTTATCGTTCTACTTGATAATGGAGGAGTACAATGCCTGAGCTGCACTAAAAAATTGGATCTTAGACCAGTATGTAAATAAGTTTGTTTATGCATATTACCCGAAATTTCTCATTCAATGTATAATACTATTCTTCAATTTCGTTTATCTTCCAGGATTCACTATTACAGCTCTCCGATAGGGGAGAAGATCACCCTAATAGCTTTGTGATGTCAGGGGCAGGTGACTCTAATCTTTAGATTCATTCAATTGAGTTGACTTTTTTTATGGTGAATATAATCAACGGTGCAGGAAGAAGCATTGACTTTCAAGGGCAAAGTACAATGGTTAAAAGACCAGTGAAGCGAATGAAACGAGAAGAAGTTATGCTTTCTGTTGACAATTCTTCTCAGCCTTGGGGGCAGAAAATCAGTTTCGACTCAAAGAGCCCTGGATTCTTGGGCATTGGAAAAAGTAGTGATTACGAAAGAAATTGGCACGTTTCTCTTTCTTTATCCGACTTGGGAGCTGAGGGAAAGGAGCAAGCGAATAAAGGTCTACAGAATCAACCCAAGTTCCCGAAGTCAGCCCTTCTACATGGTTCAGAGATGTCAAAAGAGTCCATCTCAAATCTTCGTATTGCAAGACCACCAGCAGATGGAAGAGGAAGGAATCATTTGCTTCCACGTTATTGGCCAAGAATCACTGACCAAGAGCTCAAACAGATATCTGGCGAGTATCCGAAATCATTTTGGTTTTTCATTTTAATATCGTATAATTTGTGATTTGGTCTTCCTTAATCGCACTCTTTAAAGCTCAAACTCTACGATCGTGCCATTGTTTGAAAAAGTCTTGAGTGCCAGCGATGCCAGTCGTATAGGTCGTCTTGTTCTTCCTAAAGCTTGTGCGGAGGTGTTAATCCTTGGAGTTTCCTTCCCTGTATAGTATTTCTTTTTTGATCTCATTTCTCTTGGATATCACACAGACATATTTTCCAACGATATCCCAACCTGAAGGGCTTCCTTTGAAGATTCAGGATGCCATGGGGAAAGATTGGATTTTTCAGTTCAGATTTTGGCCAAATAACAACAGTAGAATGTATGTACTTGAAGGGGTTACTCCATGCATTCAATCTATGCAATTACGAGCTGGTGACACAGGTATTCTGTTGTCTGGTATTTTTGCTTTTATACTGTTCTTATTTACTAAACAAGAATCAACTACTATCAAGGTTCATGGATCCGGTGGTCATGATCAACTAATTCATTGATTAGTCAATCACTCCTGGGGGCTCTACAATCAAGTGATGGTAGTTGTCTGTTTGCATTTAGTTATAAGATCGATGATGATCTCAAAATAGTCCATCTGAGGTGTCAAATGTTGAGATGATTTCTTCAGCCATGACACTCGAGCTGCCTTGCTGCAGTTTGCTGTCTGGAGATGGAGAAGAAGTGGGATTTACTGGTTTTCTCATGGCTCTTTATAGAATGGGCCAATCATCTTGATCAATCAACCATCAGGTGATTACAGGCAATCGTGATCACCATGATAATCTGCTATCTTGACAATTGATCTGATCCCCGAACACTAGATAGCAAATTTTTCTGTTTAGTACTAAATATACTAGTCATTGCAAGAAATTATGTTCCCTTCAAGGTTACTTGTCAAATCCATTCCCGTTGTAGAACGGTAAAATTGACTAGAAATTATGTCACCGGTCTACATTTTGGTCAAATAATCATAATCATATTAAATTACTTATAATCTAAATTTTTTGTTTAAATCTAAATCTAAATTACGATTTCATTGGATGGTTATAATTTCCCCTCAATTCATTACGTTCTTCTTATGTTCATTCAGTCACTTTCAGCCGTATAGATCCTGGGGGGAAACTTGTAATGGGTTTCCGAAAGTCAACAAATTCCTCTCTACAGGTGGGACAAGTGAATTTCTTCAAATTTCAACAATAACTAAATTCCTATTTCAAACAGGATTCGCAGATTTCAGCCCTTTCTAATGGCGGTGAAGACATCCTTTTCAAACCTTCAACTTGTAAGTACTGACATTGAATCGGTCCAAAGATGTGGCAAGCAGAGGATAATCCAAGGTTTCCTTTTCAGCCTTTCATTCAAGCAGAGAAGAAAAGGAGCCGCAATATCAGTTCGAAGAGGAAGAGGCTGCACATTGACAGTGAGGAATCTCTTCAGCTGAAGCTGTCATGGGAAGAAGCACAGGATCTTCTACGGGCCCCGAATTCCACTCCCAGTGTTGTAGTCATTGAAGATTACGAGTTTGAGGAATATGAAGTAAGTGATTAATTAATTGATTTTCTGGAATTTCCCCAATTTAAATGTGTTTCCCCAGGAGCCTCCAATTCTTGGAAAGAGGACTATATTCACCATGCAGACATCTGGGTATGTTTCTAAGTCTTTTTTAAACTCCGACAGTTGTGGTATCAGGGTTAATTAATATGATGATGTGTTTGTTAGAAGAGATGATCAATGGGTTCAGTGCGATAGTTGCCATAAATGGAGAAGACTGCCAACTGATGTCATTGTTCTATCCACATGGGCGTGTGGAGATAACAAATGGGATCCAGAAAGGTAGGTTCTATTGGATATTTATTCTGATTTCTGTTTTATACATTCTAAGGACTGTCGTTTCTATATGTTGCAGATCCTCCTGCTGTGCCCCAGATGAGATTGGCGACAAGGAACTCCAAGACCTTCTATTGAGTGCAGGTACAAAGACTTTCCCTTACAGAGATGGATTTCTTATTTTGACCCATTCCGCTCCAGCTCTTCTTTGAACCTTTAAACCTCTCCATCTACTTCCCTGCCTTTCCTTCTTGCTCTCTCTCTCTCTCTCTCTCTCTCTCTCTCTCTCTCTCCCCACAACCAAAACAACCCTCCCTCTAAGATACTCTGAGAGAGGAAATTCTGCCAGTTCCCTATTTACTCAAAGACACTATGCTGGAAACTGAGAGATACTGAAGAGAGAAAGAGATAACTTCTGGCTTTATTCACTCAAACATACTCTGCTGAGGTACATATACATATTAATATCAATCATGTCCAGAGCTGAGGAAGCAGAAGCTATCAAAAAGCTACCACTCTGCAGAACCCATTAGTCAAGAAATCTCTAGCCACACTGGCCACCCTTGGGACCAGCACCATCTCCAGCACCGCTCTCTGCCACTACCCGCCACCCCCGCCACCGCCCTGGCTGCTCCTGCATCGTCTGCATTCAGCCACCCAGTGGCAAGGGCCCAAAGCACATGCCCAACTGCTCTTGCAATGTTTGCCTCACTGTCCGCCGCCGCTTCAAGACTCTCATGCTCCGGAAGAAGAAACGGCAGTCTGAGCAGCAGGCCCAACAAGAAGCCCACGCCATTCTCCACCAATCAGATTCCATCTCTCCAGAGTCCCCGAACCAAATAGACCTCAACTCATGTCCCTGACAGAGGCACCATGATGAACCTCCTTCAAGTGGCCAGCCTCCCCTTGGAGAGTTACCTCAAGGAGAATGGTCTCTCCAGCCTGGCCTATGACCATAATGCAAGCTCGAGCTCTGCCTCCCACCTGACAGTGCCGCCAGCAACCGCCTCAACAGACAGTGGCTCGCGGGAGAATAGCTTATGACGCACTCCACAGTTCAAAAGGTATGCATCTCATGTAAACTCCTACCTTTTGTTCTCAAGTTGACTATATTATCTACTCGGACAGGGAAGATGGGTCACAACCCCTTTAAGCTTTTTAGTGGGTCCTTTGTGTGTGTGCGGGGGTGGGTCGGGGGGATCAAAGAGAAGGCATTCCAGTGCCAGCTCAGCCACTGAGCTGACCGGGAATGCATGATCAAGAACAAACCATAACAGTAGGTCAGATGTACCTTGCTATACTTAGCCAGCTGATGGTCCAAAGGAATGATTCCGGTCATCTCCAAAGGAATGATTCCCGTGCTTGATCGAGATATTCGATTATAGTCATACCAAACAATGTAATTTTGGGGAGAGAGAGAGAGAGAGAGAGAGAGAGATTATCTGTTGAAATATTCTAATTATTATTATATCATGTTCTATTTTTTGAAGTGAAATATTTTCAGAAATATAAATTTTTTTATTGTTCTTATATCTCCATTATTAACTATCATCAGATTGTACTAAAATAATTGCACTGGGCCCAAAATTTTATTTTATTTTTTGAAAAGAGGGAGGGGAAAGCACCCAAAATGAAACACTAGGTCCAATAATAACTAAAAAATTAGATAAATTCATGTTGAAAATTAAGGATCTTGTCCAGGATAGTTGGTGCAGTTCATAACATTCAAGAAAACTAGGAAGCATGCATATCATTTGTCCGCTAATCACCAAAAGAGTTGAGGAAGAAAAGTTCTCATGCCTTCCGTACTCTAAATTGTTCTCTTCACCTGCCATGATGTTTCTTCTCACAACCAATATTCAGCATTATCAACACTGAGATTGTTTTCAAATTCATGGCAGACCTATGGCGCATAATGATCGGTTTTTTATGCCAAGACGATGCGCCCAGAGGGTGTGCTGTTTGTTGGGACAGGAAGAACAGTTTATTAGCGAGTTTAAAAATGACAAGGAAATTAAAAGACAAACACGAACAAATAATAGTTTGTCAAACATTATTTTAGAGAAAAATATTATTTTCAGTTACTCCCCTTAAGAGATAGAAAAAAATCTATATGTTTGTATGTTCATGAACAAACACAAATGAGAAAATTCAATATCGCCAAGTACACATGCAAGCTTCACCAACTAGTGAATAATTTTTTGGACAAATGGCACGATACAGCTCAATGTTTCACTTTTGTCTGCGTTCTAGCCTACTGTTAATTTTTTTTCGTTCTAGCCCAACATTTCGCAAAGTGTCTGCGTTCTAGCCCCCGCGCTGATTTGGCGTCGTGGGAGTCCACATGTTAGCCACGTCGCAAAGTGTCTGCATCGTGGCAGTAGCTAATGTGGACGAAGGCCACGTCGGTGACATGCGCATCGCATCGCCTTTTTATTTCCTTCCTCCAGCATCGTCATCCTCTCCTCTTCGAATGTGTCATCTCTCGGCGCGTACATGGGAAGCGAATCCTCCACTCTGCACTCCGCCAATGGGTCTGAAACATTCTACACGAATTAGTCCTCCTTCCACCTATAGAGAAAACCCTAATTCTTGTCCCTTTTACTTACTCGGTTCGGTTGACTGGCATCCCGTTCTGTAGCTTCGGGAAAAGGGGAGCTTCTTCGCAGAGAGACGACCTTGCGAGGTGGGGCCCCTTGTCGGGACTGCCGAGATCGTTGTATGTATCATAGTCGTAGATTCAGTCTATGAGTTTCCTTTCACCAGAACCGTTGCCTCTGAGCGCCTCAAGCTCCCTCTTCCGCAATTCTCTCAGTCCGGCTGGAGTATCCGAGGGAAGATAGGGCTGCCCGATTGATGAGTCCCGTTAGCGATCAATTAAGTTGTAGGAAAAATGAGTGATCGCTTATTGTGTCGCTGAAAAAGACTCTTTTTCTGGGTTATTTGAGATTGGTTCATCAGTTCATTACAATCTCTTAAGAAGTTGAGAAGAATCTTTCCAACAGTTTACTACCAAAACATGAGAGAAGAAAGTCCTCAACAACAACATACAACTTTGAGAACAAATATTTTCCCTCTGATTTCATTACATACGAATGCTAAATCCACATGAAGGTGAATTTGCAAGAAACCTTGAAGCCCATCCTCAATAGACATTGTCAATAATTGCTTCGCGCGACATCTTGGGGCCCTTCGTTCCTGGAATTCCAAAAACAATTCTGACCCGTGAATTCTAAGCCATTTAAAACTAAGTTAAAATCTAGAGAGTGAGGTAGCAAATTGGTTCATTAATATTTTCTAATTCTCTTATAACTCAAAATGTGCAACATGTTTAATGGGGCTTGTCCTCGAGAAAAACGGCCGCCAGAAATAGCACCTTCTACGTACCTCCTCGATTTCTCCGCACCCTAAAAGCCCAAAACCTCATGTAAGACAAATATTGCCTATGAAACATGTTTAAGGATTAGATGAATACCTGTTCAGCAATCCTGTAAAGGAAAAGAATTCTCTGTGTGGCGTAGCGGTGTTGTCGCTGCCCCAGTGCTGGTCGTTAGCAGTAGCGATTCCTCCGGTCCGACGCGCGTCACAAAATTCTCATCCGATAAGACTGAAATAATTATAGCCCCCTGCGATGTCTACATGATAGATGAACACATGATCAATCCCTTACGTTGAACAAGACTATCTGACCATGCTACGACAGTTTGAGAGAAAATGAATACATACTTCGGCTGCATCTTGCACCCTTCTTTGGGCGCATGACTTCCTATTGTGACCAACTTCGTGGCAGATGGAGCACGTTTGTGGAATGCCTTTCTTCGATAATCTCGGACCGATATCTCTCTCACCAATGACCACTCTTCTTCTCTGCTTGGGCCTGCCAGGTTGTCTCTTGACAACAAGGGGGAATACACAGACCCCTTCATTTTCATTCCACAAATTTTGTCCATTCATCGGTGGGATACCCAGACGATACGCTGCTTCGTATGCCTCTTTCTTGAACCAGTCAGAGACAAGAGGGGCCAGGTCTTGCCTTATCCACTGAATGCAAGCAATGACACGGGAGAACAGAATGCCTCTTATATCAAAATATCTGCACGTACAGGCGCGAGCATCTAAATCGACGACAAACCTATTTCCCTACAGTGTGACTTCGAAACGAAATTGGCCTGCATGCGCAACAGAGCATCTTCTAGCCACTAACTTATTTGCTTCAACCACTGCTCTTATACGAGGGCATAATTCGTCAGATATGTTGCTAAATAACTCGCGCTCCTCAACAATCCACTGCATGATTGCACTTCTAATATCTTCGAGCATGTCGACGATAGGTTTAGACTGAGCACGTAGTATATAATTGTTGAAACACTCGCAAATGTTGTTATCGATCACCTCACTTTTCGGCCATTCGCTAATGTAAGCTCTACAAAATTTCCGTGGGCCTACATCTTGGAAGTCTTGAGCAGCCTGCGCTTTCACCATGCTCATATGTGCATGATCCCTGGAACTCTTGATGCGTAGTGCATTTCACAGCTTTCCAAAATAAGACCTTCAATTCCTCATTGAAATGCCCCTTCTACATCTCCCAATTTGCATAGATATGTCACGCACAATTCCTATTCTTTGCACAATTCCTATTCTTTGCACTGCATTTTCATGACCCTTCTGCTGATCGCTAATAACAGTCCAACCTAGATCATTAGAAATTTCGAGATCTTGCATCAGTAGTTGAATAGACCAAGTCCACGAATCCTTGTTCTCCCCTTTGACTACCGCCCACGCAATAGGAAACATCTGATTGTTCCCATCCCTCCCCACAACACTCAACAGTTGGCCTTTTGTTGCGGTCTTCAGAAAACAACCGTCTAATCCAATTACTCTTCTGCAATTGGAGAGAAAACCTTGTGCTATTGAATCAAAACATATATACAACCTCTTGAATCTAATCAAAGAATCATTTGCATCCTCCTCAAGAACCATTTCGAAAGTACTCCCCCTGCTAATCTTCTTCAACTCTTCAACATAAGCAGGCAGCAAGTGGTAGTGCTCCGCCAAAGTTCCTCGAAGCATCTTGCGTGCCATAGATCTAACTTTGTAGTAGGTAGTCTTCGAAACAATTATTTCAAATTTTTCTTCGATATGGTGCATCATATCTCCTACCCTCCAGTTCATGTCCGTTCGAAAGTTCTCCAAGAAGTGGTTTGCAATCCAATTATAACCAGCCTGCCTATTTCTTGGAGGTCTGATGCACGTGTGGGTATCATTTAGCGTCTTCACAACGAAGTATTGCTTCATCCCATCAATACTAGCGTATATCCTCCACGGGCACTCTCTGTCACAGCGAACCTCAACCTTTTGAGCCCCGGACCTCATGAATCTAATGTTAAACTCATTACATACAACATAATTCTTCACAACTGCTGTAAATTCAGCAGCCGATTCGAACTTCATGCCAACGTCAAATTTAATCGCCTCGATAGGGCATCTTGGCTCATATCGTCTGCCCCTGCGTAAGGTCCGTATGTTCCCAACGTCATCGTTGTACTCACTTTGATATCCATGATCTGATAGTCGAGATAGTTGTTCTTTACTTCTCCGACCGTCAACAAATTCATCGTTCTAGTCCTCACTAGAATCACTTGTCGACACATCGCTCTCCTCGTTTCCTTCGGTAGGACAATACTCAATATCATCGTCCAAGCTCCAATAGGAGAGTACGGGTATGGTTTTCCCTCTCCTCTGCTCGCGCTCCTCTTCGCTGGCGATGAAATACATACCTCTTCGGGCTCCCTCTCGCCGCCGGCTCTCTACTCCGCTCTCGGCTGCGCCGCCGACCCGCCGATCTACGCTCCGCACCGCTACGCTTCCTCTCGCCGCCACAGGCCTCCTTTGGTATCTCCCCTCCCCTTCCGTTTTCTCCTCCTCCATTTTCGTCCTTTGCTGACGTGTCACCGACATGGCCTTCGTCCATGTCAGCTACTGCCACGACGCAAACACTTTGCGAAGTGGCTGACATGTGGACTCCCAAGACGCTCGATCAGCGCGCGGGCTAGAAAGCAGACACTTTGTGAAACGTTGGGCTAGAACGAAATTTTTTTGAACATTAGGCTAGAACGTAGACAAAAGTGAAACATTGGGCTGTATCGTACCATTTGTCCTAGTTTTTTCAAGGCTTATTATTTCCTTTTTAGCTTATAGCTAAAAGCACCAGTTCACTTATCAACATTATACTTAATTCTTTAAAATTTATTTTTTAATATTTAGATTAGTGGCAAGTTGATGCTGAATCCACAAGAAGGATGGTTAAAAGACTGAAGTTAAGCATTATTTTTGGCATTTTCAGAATAAGAACGTGAAAATAATTGATGAAGAGATGAAACGAATATGAATGATGTGATGAACTGATCAAACACTTTTGATCTCTTATAAAAGGTAAAAAAAATTCTTGATCGGATAGTGGAATTGATGATTTAGGGTTGAAAATATGAATTTGTGGATTGGAAAGATGATTAAAACGGAAAAAATCAACTAAATGTTTTTAATATAAGGATTCACAATAAAAAAATTAACTCTAGCAATGCTTTCCAGTCAATCATTTAGAGAGGATCTACATCATGCTTGGACTTAGTGTTTTGCAATCAACACAACGAATGAATAGAAAAGAGAAGAAACTCATCAAAAACGATCTTCTGGTACATGGTCAACAATCAATCGCTGCTCTCTTTCCCCTAATTAGCTAAACTAGAAGTTATCAAAGATATGTCAAAAAACCTAACCTTTTTTAATCCCCTTTAATGATCCAAGGTATAGTTAAAACAAATATAAAAAATACCAAAACCAATTATAGAATTTTTTCGAACAACACTATCAAGTTTTGAATTTGGAGTAATATGGGCAGCTGATTTTTCCCTCCCTCCTCGTAAGTCGCCTTACATTATGAGTACGTTAAACTCCCTTGGTCAAACCATAAAAATGTACACTTTTAAATATTAACTTTCTCTTCTCTCTCCTACTCTACCTTTCACTCATAATCCTTTTGATGGTTCAAGAGAGAGAAAAGAGAGAGCAAGAAAGCAAGGCAGGCAAAAGTGTGGGAAAAGAGAAGGAAGGAATACATGCCCGTGAGAGAGCATGGAGAGGGAAGCAAGTGAGTGAGAGAGAGAGACTGAGAGAGACAGAGACAGAGAAAGACAGAGAGAGAGAAAGAGAGAGAGACAGAGGGAAGTTCATGTATGAGTGTGTGAGAGAGAGTGAGAGAGTGAGAGAGAGAGCGAGAGTGAGAGAGTGAGAGTGAGAGTGAGAGAGAGAGAGAGTGAGAGAGAGAGAGTGAGAGAGAGAGAGAGTGAGAGAGAGAGAGAGAGTGAGAGAGAGAGTGAGAGAGAGAAAGAGACAGAGACAGATGGATATAGATAGGGTTGGGCGGTCCCGGTCCGGTCCGGTTTTTGGCAAACCATTCGGTCCAAGTCTCGGTCTCGGTCTCGGTCCGGTCTCGGTCCACCTTGGTCACGGTCCGGTTAGGTCTTAACTTCGGTCTTTTGCCATTGAAGTATCATATGCATCTTCAGGTGTATTACTTTCTCAGTAGAAGTGCATACTTGATGCTCTTATTGAAACATGATAACTAGATTACCAACAAATCTATTCGTAAATCGCGGATTCAAGATGGGGTTGAATCTCCAGACCAAGGTAGATATCAAAGATTGACGAGAAAACTCGTATGTCTCATTCGCACAATACCTGATATTGTTTATCCGGCAAAGATTCTAACTCAGTCGCACTGTCCAAATTCATGTCAGAGGAAAGCAGCTTACGGAGTACTAAGAAAACTTGAAGGAACTACCGGCCTCGGGTTGGTGCTCAGAAGAGATGAAATCTAAATTGGACTGAGTAAACCGATGCTGATATCGCAAGTTCCATGATGGATAGAAGATCGACTAATGATATGGGTTCTTTCTTCGGTAATAATTTAATCTCCTGGAAGAGGATGAACCAAAAATTGCGTCAAGTTCAAGCGCAAAAAGCAGAATTGAGAGCCCTAAAATCAAGAGTAGGCGAAGCCGATTGGATCAAAGGTTGTTCAACGAATTAGAAAAGAAATATGGACGTACTGAGCAAACTGTAGAGCAACAACAAATTAGCCGGAAGTATGATCCACTATCCAGTACACATGAATGGAAAAAGCAGGTAGATAAAGACGGGCACTGCAAAAAAGGGAGACTCAGAGACGGAGCTCGGCACGCCACAAATGTCATCAACAGAGATTCAGGATGTTCAGAATGATGATTATCTGGAGATGCCGGAAATGCTGGATGCAGATTTCGGATGCAGGACAGCTGGAGAGTGGAGATGCTGGATGGAAGAATTTTCAGGATGCCAAAAGATGCCGGAAGAGCTTGGAGATGCTGGACGATTGCCTGGATATGCCGATTGCCGAAGAGCGAAATTTTGAACCCCGAAATTCCGAATGCTGCGACTAGGTAAGGCCCGAAACCCCGAGATTTGAGAATTTCTACTAGGTCAAAGGTGGATTTCGGCCTTCGGTCCAAGACTGAAGGCCCGAAGCAGACCGGACCGAATTTGGACCAAGACTGGTCTGGGCCATTTTCTGGGACCGTCGGTCTCGGTTCGGTCCGGTCAACCGACCTTCGGTTGGTCTTTGGCCTTCCCTAGATATAGAGAGTGAGACAGAGAGAGAGAGAGAAAGAGAAAGAGACAAAGAGATGGAGAGAGAGAGACAGAGAGAAATGGAGAGAGAGAAAGAGAGAGAGAGAGATGGAGAGAGAGAAAGAGAGAGAGAGATGGAGAGAAAGAGAGAGAAATGGAGAGCGAGAAAAAGAGAGAGAGAGAGAGACGAAGAGAGATGGAGAGAGAGAAAGACGAAGAGAGAGAGAGAGTTAGAGAGAAAGAGACAGAGAGACAGAGAGAGAAACTGAGAGAGAGAAAGACAGAGAGAGACGGAAAGAGACAGAAAGACAGAGAGACAGAGAGAGAGAAAGAAGAGAGAGACGGAAAGAGACAGAAAGACAGAGAGACAGAGAGAGAGAAAGACAGAGAGACAGAGAGAGACAGAGAGAGACGGAGAGAGACGGAGAGAGAAAGACAGAGACAGAGACAGACAGAGAGAGAGGGAGAGAGACAAGAGAGAGAGAGATGCAGAGAGAGACGTAGAGAGACAGAGAGAGAAGGAGAGAGAGGGAGAGAGATAGAGAGAGAGAGACGGAGAGAGAGAGAGACGGAGAGATGGAGTGAGACAGAGAAAGACAGAGAAACTGAGAAAGTCGGAGAGAGATGGAGAGAGACAGAGAGACATAGAGACAGAGAGAAACTGAGAGAGACAGAGAGACCGAGAGAGAGAGAGAGATGGAGAGAGAGAGAGAGAGGAAGAGAGATGGAGAGAGACAGAGAGAGAGTTAGGGTAGACATTTGGGTCAATTCTTCCTCGAGCCATGGTCAGAAATTGCCTTATCGATCAGTGTCATGTCATTGATCAGTCAATAAAAGGAAGCCCGTCAAGAGGCCAAAGAGAGAGGATGGGGAGTTTACAGTTGCAATGATTCACACCACTCTTATTTTAATAGAATCCAACAAGCACATCAATTCTTACAGATGTTTAATCTCTCTCTGGTACCTTAAAATCACCAAGATTAGATAAGATTGACTTCAGCTCATCATATTGCTGTTCGATCAGATTGAAACCTTCCTTCCCAGTCACTTTGTCATCAATAGCGTTCCTTGAAAACATTGTCATTCGAAGTAAAACGAACAGCTTCACATAGTTCCCACAGCTTATCTTTATCGACTCCATTCTCAACCAGTTTAACCTTTATGGGATCAGAAAGCCCAACCAGAGCACTACAGATAGGGAAAATGTTTATTAGCCCATTAAACACCTAACGCCATGGCATATGATGATCACATCTTACAGGTGAAATTTTCAAATGAATTGCTTACCCGGTCGCACCTCTCAAAAAGCCCCACTTAAGCCCCCTGAGAACAGCTTTCTTAAATCCAACATTGAAGCCCTCCTGAGCAGATGACTCTTTCCCAGCAATTATTCCATCACGATAACCCAACTGCAAAGTTTTTGACCACAGTACTTAATGACGCAATAATAAATAAATGAACGAGGGCCATAAAGCCTACCACTCGAAATTCCTTCTCTCTAGCCTCACTCTCCTGGTTGAGCTCCGATAAATCCGAACCATCCTCCAACCAATCATCATCTACAAAATTTACTTAGATCAGAAAAACAAAGGGTTAAATATTAATCAATTCCATTATAGATATTGTAAAAACTCAATGATCAGCTTAGCTACTAAAAAAGTGTGACACAGAAAGAAGTAACTTGTCTTTCTTTAAGTGAATTAACTCTTTTGTAAAATGGCAAAAAGTTTGCAGTACAATAGAAAAGATGGGCAATTTAATGAGATTGCTGCATACCCTTCTGGTTATGTTGTTCAGGGTTGGAGGAGGATGAGCAAATATTTTCCATTATGTGGAATCAAAATGACTCCAAGGGCTTAGCTGATTATATTTGCTTTAGGTCAAAAATTATACACCTGTCACCAATATCTGCATCAAGGCATCGACGAGAGTATCTTATAAAATGCACAATTACACCAAAAGCAGAAAAATACCAAATGCCTAAGAGTATGATGACAATATTCAGTGCATTATAAACGTCTAGTATTTAAGACCCATGAAAAAAAAATGAGGAACGAGTAAAACTTATGTCCAGGCACAAGTGACTCATTGTTGAGATAATGGGAGAATACCTCTAGTTTCATCCATAAAACTCCTTCAGTTTTATCTACGAGTAAAAATCAACCGGCAAGCGACTGAAAAAAAAAAATCTGAGAATGGTACCGATCTAGAGAGAAAGCCTCTAAACCAGTCTTCTGACTTCTCAGCGAATTAATGCTTCACCAAAAGATAAGATATCCTTGTTGTGAATTCAGCTTTACTTCTCTATCACCTGTAATATTTGCTTTGACTTCTACCCTTGACTTGCTTTAGACCGTTGACTTTGACTTCTGGCATAGTTGCCCTTGAATGCCTTGACGAAATAATAAGATAATCTCGAATGTCTAACAACTATCCTCAATGCCTCGAAATGTTGACCCGAGTATGCTTATGATGATGAATGATGCATCAAAGTTTAAAATAAACTTAGGATAAATCCCCAAGTCTTTGACCCTAATTCAAGCAAATTAAAACCCCTTAAAAGTTCACCACAAATCCAGTCTAAAAACACCCAAAATTGATTATAAGAAACACTATGAAACAGCCCTTTGAATGTCCAAACTTTTTTTTTAACCCTCGATTGCAATCGATCCACCAAAAAGCTTAAATATGAAATCGTACCAAACCAGGGCCATTTACGGTTCAGATTTGAAGGAGATCACTTCAGACATCGACTGCGAGAGCTCTTAACGAGAAGAGCTTTGAGAAATTGTCGCAGCTTTGAGATAAGGCCGATGAGAGAGTGTATGGAGATCGCAGCAGCGAGTGAGCGAGTTCGTTTCAACTGCGAGAGAGAGAGAGAGAGAGAGAGTCTTTCCAGCGAGTGAGAGGCTTCAACGCGCAAGAGAGAGAATTTGCGTGTCGGGGAAAGTATATGGCTTTTGATAGGCTTATTTTTATATTTTTTTATATTTTAAGGTACCTAAAAAGACACAAAGAAAATAATAACAATTAGACGGCTTTGAATAAAATTTGATAGTAAGATAAAATAAATTAATAGCCTAGTTTTAGGAATATCCTTTATTTTATGGCTGAATATTGAATAAAACATGACTAAGTCCTATCATGCATTGATTTCTACATTTTTCCTTACATTATGAGACAACGCATTCTTTGAGGTCAAATGGTTGAATTTTTATGTTTTCATTAAGTCAAAAGTAAGTCAAAGGTTGTCAAATATTCTTATTTTAGAGAAAGTTGACCAACCTATTTTTAATGAAATTATGTTTTGATTTAATATGATTTAAGGGAGGAGGAGGAGTAGGCCCTCTTTTAAGGGAGGCATCCCCATTTCTTTTGGAAGTGGGTAGGGGCCACCTTTTAAGGAGGTGGGCCCACTTCCTTAAGAAGTGGGTGGTTACTACCTTTTGAAAGGACAAGGCCCTCTTTTAGGGGAGGTATCTCCGCGTCTTTTGGAAGTGGTTAGGTGCCACCTTTTAAGAAGATTGGCCCACTTCCTTAAGAAGTGGGTGGTTACTACCTTTTGAAAGGACAAGGCCCTCTTTTAGGGGAGGTATCTCCGCGTCTTTTGGAAGTGGTTAGGTGCCACCTTTTAAGAAGATTGGCCCACTTCCTTAAGAAGTGGGTGGTTACCTTCTTTTAAGGGGAAACCCACCTTCCAGAAGGGGGGATGGATGACACCTTGACATAAAAATTTTGTGTGATTTTTGAAAAAACTTCTAATTTCTAAACTCTACTAATTTTGAGAATTAATCACAAATTTTTTAGGATAATGGTGAGTAAGGGTCAAATTTAGTGAGAATTAGGAAAATTTTTGTAAGATATTTTAAATTTTGATCAAATTTGACAATGAATTGGGGTGATTAATCATATTTATAGAAAGAAGACTCCAAGACAAATCCAGAGAATAAAAAATCACTCAATTTGGATTAGTATTTGTGGACAAATGAAAGAGTGAAATAATGAGAGAAAATTTAATCACGAAGAGAGAGAAAATGATTAAATTTCATAAAATTAAACTAATCTATACATAAAAAATTAAAATATAATATTATAAGATAAAATATTAGGAAGAAAACACGGAATCAAACCTAAAATCATGCTCAAAATGATCCAATTAATCACCAGATCAAGGCTTTTCATTCAACGTTTTGAAAAACAAAAATTCGAAGTTCAAGAGACAAATTCTTCCTTCTCCCTCGATGAAATCTTGATTTCAAACATTCCCTGGACATGAGAATGAGTCTAGAAGAGGAATAAAATAAGAAATTCAAGGATTGAGATGTCCAGAATGTTCGATTGATCAAAACATCCAAGAATGCTTTACATCATTGAAGAGAGGGAGTATAAATAGGCACAAATTGGGCGTGATCATTCGATCTGATGATTGATCTTTGATTAACGACTCAAATGAAATGCCAAGATAGTGAATTGACACCATTAAGTCGTGTCTATCTGATCATAAATGGACTGTCATGGTTTAGCCACATTGCGCGTGAAGAAGAAGCATCGCATAATGGCTGCTCGTTTGATATTTATTGAGCGCTCGAGATGCATGCACGCGTCCAAGGAGTCCATTGAGCCACATTCAATCCTAGCCATTATAACTCCTATGATGAATGGCTAGGATTTAATCACCATGTGTAAAAGCAAATCATCACCAAATTAGATTGTGTCATGATACCCATTTGAGTAAGTGAAAAATCGACGCTTCTTATTTAATCGTGTGATCCCATGCCTCTCATTGTGCCATGTCACCTGCATGGCAAAATAAAAATATAGTCCCACATGAAAGAAATTTGAGAAATCAGCATCTATAAATGGAGAGTCCTTATAGATTATCTTATGCCCTTAAAATGGGCACTTAACACTAATTATGCGCCCCTCTATGCCACCTAGAGCGCATATATTCTGCCATGTGGTGACACAAAATCGCACATGCCATGTCATCCACCACATCAGCGTGCTTAAAAATAGATTTTTAATAATTTTAAATTAAAACATATTAAAAAATAAATCTAGAAAAATTAAAATATTCCAAAAAAACTAAAAATTAGAAAATTCATAAGTTTCAAAATAAAACTCATTTTTAATCCAATTTTTATTTATTTGATTGGAAATTAAATAATCTATCATTCTAAAAATTTAAATTTAAGAAATAAAAAGAGAATACATTTTTAACTAAAAAATAAACTTATTTTCTTTGAAAGATAAAACTTAGAAAAATAAATGTGTATATAAAAACTCATTTTCTCTCATTATTTTGCATTTAAAACTCATTTATAATCTCAAATTTAAAATGGGAATAATCTACCCTAAAATATTCATTTTTAATTATGAATGATTATCCCTTAAAATAATATATTTTGAGATGATAATTTTAAATTGCATACACTCATAAATATTCACTTGAAGTATGATAAAATGCATAAGAATGAAATATTTTGTGCCTTAATTTGCATGGATAATGATTTAATTACAAGTGTAAGTTGCATGTTATCACACCCACATCAAGGGGTATAGGTATCCCTTTTGAGGGGGTAACCATACCTTTTAACATCCTTGGGTGATATCCAAACTTGGATGCATTGACCCCAAAAAAGAAACCTATCCTATAAAACCTAGATTTTCTCTCTCCTAAATTGTTTTTTAGCTCTCACTTGGAGATCTTGAGGAGATTTGAGATCGTAGGAGATCTTTCATCACCCAGCTTAGGATTGACATAAAAAAATGAGGTTATGTGAAGATTTATATCTAGATTTTTCTTGAAATCAACTCCATGAATATTATAGCACATGTTTC
The DNA here is from genome assembly GCA_024174645.1 of Lemna minuta. Lineage (NCBI taxonomy): Eukaryota > Viridiplantae > Streptophyta > Magnoliopsida > Alismatales > Araceae > Lemna > Lemna minuta. Next base: position 4,083,587 of record CM044111.1, on the reverse strand, counting down.
CCTATTTTTATTTTAGATATATTCTCTTTTATTTAAACAATCTCTCATCATTACGTGAATTTTTTATTTCTTACCATTCTTCCATCGTCTTCCATTCCATCTATCTCATCTCTCCATTCTATCCTTTCACTCAAAATTTCTCCAAAATTTCTCAATTTATATAAGTATCTAGTTATAACTTTTTTCATATAATATTCTATCTTTTCATCCTTCTATAGTTCTCTAGAATGCCTTCTATCAATGTTTCCCTTTTAATGATATATGTTCTCCCTAAAAGCACTAATCTCATTACTAAGGCTTCTTGAGGATTCAACCCTTATTTAACCTTATATTAAGTTTAAAAAATATTACTATTTTTGCATATATTCAATCCACAACAATGACTAAAACTACTTTGAAATTGAGTTCATTAGGCAACATAACATCACAATAGAGAGTGGTGCTGTGATGCTAAAGAAATGGCACATTGGCAGCACAGTGCTATAGAGGCTACACGATGACAAGAAAATCAAGTAAGGCAGATGAAGAGGGATAGATACTGCTGTACTTTGGTAGTGGGACTATATCAAAGATTTCTTGGCTCTAGTACCATGTGCAAAGGAAACATAGATAGTGCATGAATTTAAGCAAGAAAGTACATGAGTTTATTTGGAGGGAGAGAGAAGTGAGAAGAGAATATACAGCGTAATGGGCCTCCTTATAACAAACATAATAAAAATATCTTTAAAAAAATTCAAAGTAATCTAGTTGACATATATATGATATATACACATATATCTTTCAAATCATTGATTTGTATTCATGATAGAGTTACTTTAAAAAAGAAATCTAACCTAGTTGACACATACAATAATTAATATAAACACATTCAAATCTTTTAATGTCTATTCTTGTATAATTAACAGAAATACCTTTCAAAAACTTCATTATAACATATTTGACACATATATCTTCTTAATCTCTAATGCCTGTTCATGATTAATTAAGATAAATATTTTGAAAAATGAATAAACATATTTGACATGTATAATTGATATGCATTATCAATACTTTATTATCTTTACTATATATTTTATACTCAATGATTAGAAATATTTTCCATTTCTAATTTGAATAAATATTATTTACGTATTTTCCACATGAAGAAACACAAACGCAAACAGTTCATAAAGCTGTTCGTTCAAAGACAAACAGGTTTCTTCATGTTGACAAGCATGCTCGCAAACCCTGACTCCAACATCACAAGACGAGGATCTCAGGCTCATGTTAACAGTAGGCTCACTCACCAAGTCGAACTCCGTTAGTTCCTTTAGTTTTACAGATCATTCATGAATTCCATACCACCCCATTCCCCCTTAATCAATTTTTATCGTATGTACAGGCATCAAGCTTTTTCTTCAGGTACAGTAAACTTGGGATTTTAAAAGTGAACTCTGTTCCCCTCTCACTCTGTGATGTAGATGGTCGTGAGTGATGAATATACACTCGCTGATCCTCTTGAATCGGTGGTTAAGCTGGTCCAGCCCACCGAATTGGCCTCGTCAAATCGAAGCTGAGCACGTCACACGATAGAGAGAGAGAGGAGAAAGAGGGAGGGAGGGAGGGAGGTAGAGAGAGAGAGATAGAGAGAGAGGGCCAATCAGACATCATCATCGATGGGTACAGTTTCCCCTCAATTAAGACGCTCGACATCATAATTTCTCAAGATGTCTGGACGGGCACTTCCACATGGAGGTGGGCTTCCCTGTCACAGTCTCCACATGCAGAATGGTTCTCCCCCGTCCCCGCCAGTCCACCTGTCGAACCAAGACGCAAGCGGCCCAACACCACTTTCCAGTTCATGCGTTCTCTCTCTATGCCTCTCCCTCCCATTCCCTTCCATCTTCACCACTGCTATTGGCCATCTTCAAGGTCAACACTTAACTGACAAAACCAGCTCACAACTTAATAAAGTCTCATTTAAGTGGAGGCCGCCGACTACTTTGCCCACCAATCTTAATAGCTCACCCCTCCTCACCTGTACATAAAGGAAGACCCGCACCATACCAGATCGCGTAGAGTCTTTTCTTTTCTTCCAATCATAGCTCCAATGGGGTATCGTCTGTTTGGCTCCTGCGCGCTCATCTTCCTCCTTCTGGCGGCACCCAGCGTCCACGCAGTTATCCCCTGCGGTCCTGTGATTGCATCCTTAGCTCCCTGCATACCCTACGCAATGGGGAGGACCCCCAATGTTCCGGTTGGTTGCTGCAATGGCGCAAAGAGGCTGCTCGCCCTGGCAAAAACCAGAGGTGACCGCCAGGATGGCTGCAGGTGCCTGAAAAGAACAGCGGCTCGATTTAAAATCATTCCTTCCCGGGTGAGCGCGCTTCCTGGAGCCTGCGGCGTCAAACTCCCCTTCCTCATCAGCACCACCACCAACTGCAACAAGTACGTAATTCCAGGGTTTAGACTATTTACCTCTCTTGCTTGTTTACTATTCTGGTGGCTGAGCGATGGGTTTGATTTCTCTTTTTGCAGTATTCCATGAAGGGAAAGCGGTGATCAATGTTATCGTTCTACTTCTTGCTTGAGCTAATAATGGATATCAAGTGAATAAGGACGGAGGATGCCATCTCTTCCGGCTCTGGTGGTCGATGTATGCGATTTTACTTAATATTCTACCTCTCTCTGTTAACTCGTGGCGCCTTGAGAAGTAATTTGAGAGTCCGCCGTATGGTTTTCAAAATCACCCACAAAACATTGAAGAACCTCGCCTCAACGACCCTGAACAGGTCGTTAACCTGGTTCAAGCTGAAGACTAACCTTCTACGACGTAAATCGTGGACAAATCAACACAGATATAACGAGACAGTCGTCAGATAAAGAAACCAACCGATCAAATGATGAGTATCCCTCGAGAAATAGTCTCTTTTAATTTTAAGATAATTTTAACAACTATAATAAAATGAAGATTAATAATTACCTTCATGCAGACTGCTCTAGTTTCATCCGATATAAGAGAAGAAGACTTGATAAAAAAGATGAAAAATTTAGGAATCACGTGGGGGAGTGTTTTTGATTCATGTTTCCATTGAAGAGGCTCCCAACTACATAGAAGAAGGCTGCCAAGGCATGACAGATGGCTATAGCCTTGTTTAAAACAAGAAACACTGAGAAAAAATAAATAGAGCTGCCATATGAAACAATGCTATATGTCACCACCATATGGTAGCTCTAGTTTTTTCACATGCTACCACCTGATTGGACATGACAAAGACCATGGTGGTGCCATAGTTTTTATGTTGCATTGACCTTTGGTCCAACATTGGACAACTCCAATTGGTCCCGCCAATCAAAACATTAAGAAGTATTAGAGATTTATCAACTGGAGTGATTTCCCAATAATTAAGAGGTTTATAATGGTCATAAAGTTTTAGACATTTATTCTACATATGATGAACCATGTATGAATTTTCAATAAATTCCTTGAGAGAAACTGATGTAGGATAATTTAGGGAATGAGGATATGTATGATGATGATATGATTAAGAAAATAATCCTACATATGAGGAGGATCTATGAAGTGATATCACTATGAAATGAATTTATAATTCAATGAGGATATATGGAAGAATAATTCAGAAGTATGAAGAGAAGAGTTTAATTAATGTAGGAATGGATGATGCGTGTTAGAGATTGAGATGAAAAGGATGATAAGGAGACGGTGATCGTGATGAAGAAAAGAATAAAGATGAAGTGAGGACGATATTATATATTTTAATATAGAGAGTATGACGAAAATGGCTGGAGAGAAGAATATAGAAGAGATAGATGTAAAGAAGATATGAAGGTGATCGCGGGGAAAAGACGTTGAGAAATATTAAAATATAATAAATAGAGAGAGAGACGATAAAATATTCTTTACTGTAGAGGATAAAGAGTGGGTGAAGGAGCGTCAGAAAGGATAGGGTGGCGGGAAGGATTTTAAGGATAGTGGAGATTCTAATGTAGGACTTTTAGATTTAATATTGAACTATTATCACGCTTAAGTATGAAAGGATATTACCTGAGATTGACGTGAAAGTGACGCTCGGGAATTACCGGTCGATCCAAATATTTTCCGTCGTTTGTTTCTTAACTCGATGGGGATGAAAGAGGAAAGAAAGGGAGGGGGAAAAGAGAGGGAGATAGAACTCGGGAGAGATTTGTGGGAGAAGCACAGGGAAGAACACGAACACAACAGGGGTAAAACGAACCCAGATAGTAACCAAATTTTCATTCAATAATCAACCTCTCCGTTCATTTACAATTTTCCGTTTTATAGAAACAGAAAAAGGGAGGTTACGGGAGACGTCGCTTCACGGTAAACTCTTCCGCCGAGAGATAGTTGTGCAGGTATCAGAAGTTTGTATGTGTTACGTCACTCGTGAGGGTCGTAAAGGGTGCATACGGTACGCTTCAGGGAAGGACGTGGAGTCTTTCGTGATGCCGTTGTTGCTGTGTGACAATCCGACATGTGCGAGCGGTTGCCAGGTGTTTCGGAAATCAGTCTTGGAACGTGATGCTTTATTTATGGGTTGGAACGTGATGAGTTTCCTTGTTTTCTCATCCGGCGGGCATTCGTTGACGGTAAGTGGAGAAGGAACTCCTTTGAAGCTGGTGATTCCGTGGCGGACGAAATTGTAGAATTTTGTCTCGCGTTGGGGTAGAGTTGACGGGCGATAAGTCTTGCGCGTAGTCGAGACGGCGTCATCTCCAGAGTGATTTGTCTTCACGCTTGATGGTCGACAACCGAGGAGCGGAATCTCCTCAGCTTCGTGCGCTATTCCGATGTATAGATACGAACGGGTTAGTTCCTCTTTATATTGTTTCAAACCGGCGATAATAAATCTTGGGCGTTGACTTCTTGTTGCGGTCCTTCGGCCGAGAAGGTAAGGAAAGATTTTCTTTCTTCTTGGAGATTTTCTGATACTTCCTCTTTCTTCTATCCTGTCCTGCAGATCCGTCGGTGAGGAATATCGACTGAGGAGCTGAGGAGCGGGTTAGTCTCTGCTCGGGAGGTAGAGACACTGCCTGGGAGCTGATTAGAATCGCCTTCTTGATCTGTGACCGTTGCGAGGAGAAGCGCGAGCAGAAGAACGGAAGTCCTTCAGACTGAAGAAGTCCATTCTGTTGGCGGGACAAGTCTCCGATATAAGTCTCAATTGGTGGAGACTTAGGCAAACGCTATAAATGCTGCTTCATCCACGTTTTCATTATTGATTTCTTTGACTTGAATTTTCACCAAAGGTAGTTTCTTCCATAATTACTAATATTTAGATCTCTCCTAAATTGCTAACTATAGGTGGTTTCAAAGAGAGTAGGAATTTAATAACAAAGATGTTACTATTTTCTTTTCTTTTGAGATCATTTATTCACACAAGGTTACCTATGATATAGTGGATATGGTATAGACAATTAGGAACCTATATCAAAAGGAAAGAGGTGGTTGACTTGGTCCATTCAAGGAATTCTAATTATCTAAGGATAAGGCTAATTTCTTTTGACCAAATCAATCTTTAGATCAGTATAAAATAGGGAAAGGAGGGAAGATAATTTCCCTTAAGATCTACACTCTTTAATTATTTAGAGAGGTTTCTTCATCCATTTAAGGAATAAATAATTTCTCAAAGTGGTAGATAAGGAGGAGGAGGAGGAGGAGGAGGAAAGGTTCACTTAGAACCCTTGTGTTCATGTATAGAAATAATTCTCCATCAGAAACTTACTTATTCAAAGATCTATAAAAAGGTTAAAGTTTAGTGATGTTAAACTCACATTCTCTATGAATCAAGTGGGTCTCATATATTGGAGTTTCCTTCATAGTGACATGATTAGTAACTAATTGTCATGTTTCGGTCATATTTTTATGATCCATGTCTTCATTAGTTCTTGTATGCTGAGTCCATCATGTCAATTTACCTAAGTATCCATTTTGTATGATTTTAGGGTTGAATATTAGGATATGCGTGCTTGAAGTTTTTTTAGATCAAAAACTTTGAAATATGGTTATATCCTTGAGCTTGAATGATTGTAAGAATTAAGTGATTTGAAGTATGAAAAGTAGAAGATAAGAAGAAGGATAATGAAAGTCAATTTTATTTTTTGACTAAGTCAATTTTTCAAATCAAGATAGAGAGGAGTACATGAGTTTATGTAGAGATAGTATCAAGGGAGACCCGTAGCGGACTACACTATAATACTCCCTTTCATCCAAGAGTGTAGAGATCAAACATGCCTAGCTTGGTGTGTAAAGAGTCATACGATACACTAGTGAGGCTCTTAGTAACAATGTCAATGAGGTAGTCCTATGAAGACACAAGAGTTGTTTAAATAACCTTGAACACCTTCTCACACATGAAATGACAATTGATCTCTATATGCTTGGTTTGCTCGTGAAATTCAAGGCATTTGGAAATGATGATATCCACTTGGCTATCACAATCCATAAGCAAAGCATAATATTTGTAATGCCTTAGTGCTATACAGAGGATTGTAGCTCTATCATCTCACAAGCTATATTAGCCATATCCGAGTACCTGACTGATCGAGACCGAGTGGTCATTGAAAACCCACAGTCAAGAGTCAAAATAAAGTCCAAACTTAGCAATTTCAAGATTAATTCACGAATTGAGGGGTATAATGGTAAATAAGGGTCGAATTCATAGGGAATTAGGGAAATTTTTTTATGATATCTTCAAATTTGATCAAATCGGACAATGAATCTATGATAAAAATTAGGAAATATGATATTTTAAGAAGGAGGACTCGAAGACGAATCCACGGAATAAAAATTTACTAAATTTTGGATTTGATATCATAGAGAAATCATCGAATGAACATAGGTGATTTTTCCACAAATAAAAATCATGAAAATCCAAAATAAATGGTGAATTAAATGAAATTACAATTATTAAAATGAAATTAAATGCTATACGAAAGATAGATTAGGATGAAAAATAATCCCTAACCCACAATTGCGATTGAATTGATCCAATTAATTGTTGGAATCAAGGCTATTCATAAAAATTCAAAAAATCACGATCGTGGAGTTCAAGGGTCGATTTCTTCCTCGTTGATCATCGAAATCTTGATCTCAAGCACTCTGTGGACGTGGAAATGAGTCTAGAAGTGATTGGGAACAAGAGATTCAAGAAATTTGGTCTAAAAACTTCGATTTATTGGATTTCTCTCGAATGCTTTACAATCGCGAATAACATCTTAATTTATAGGCAATTTGGGTGTAACCGTCCGATGAAACGCTTGATCTTCGATCAACGGCTTTCATGAAACGCATTAATGCAAATTGTAGCAGTTAAGTTGTGACCGTTTGATTGAAGATGGACGCTTGAGATTTCGCGTCGTCACGAGCGTTATAAAGATGCATGTAACGTCCGCCGTTGGATCGCAATCGGACGCTCAAATGCATTTTTCATCGGTTTAATTTCAGCCGTTATAACTCCTCTTGATCAACTGTTGAGATTAAAATGCAATCTGATGAATCCAATCTCACCACATACCCTCCTCACTTAAGTGAAAATCAACGGCTTTGATTTCTCACACGATCGGACGTCCCACGATGGGCCATGTCGCAGCCTGCCCTTGATCATCGATCACGTTGGATCGGACGCTCTAGATTGCGCCACGTCACCTGCATGCTATAAATAATATAAAAAAATTGATTATAAATTAGAAAAATTTATTTTTAATTTCAGAAATATCCTTACAAATTCATTAAAAATTCAGAAAAATTTAAAAATATTTGGAAAATCCCTAAAAATTAGAAAATTCATAACTTTCAAAGTATAACTCCAAATTAATCCAAAATTTCTTTCCATTTGATCATAAATGTAATTATCTATCATTTTAAAAAGTCGAATTTAATAAATAACAAGAGATTTAATTTCAAAAAATATATTTATTTCTTTAAGATTTTAAACTTTAGAAAATTAAATGAGTGTTTACAAAATTTAACTTTAAAAATTAACTTTAAAAATTTCTCTTACAATTTAACTTTAAAAACTAATTATGATTTCAAGTAAAGATGAGTTATGTAATTATTTATCTTCAATTCATCATAATTAGCCCTTAATTAAAGTATGTTGAGATTATAATGACTTTTTCATAGAATGATAGATAAATACTCATAAATATGATAACATGCATAGGAATGAAATCTTTTATACGTTAATATGCATTAATAATCATGTATTATCATGTCTAGTTATCATGGTATCAGTACCCAACTTTGGCACTAGAATAGAAAAGTACTCTTTGTTTCTAGTAACACCGAGAGACCAAGTTACCTCCAACACACGTGCAATACCCCATAGTTGAATTTTAATCTCCTTTGTCCTTAGTATCTCGCAATAAAATAAGACTTAATGCAGAGGTGATTATGTGGTGGGGATACCTCAATAACAAGAGAAGCACCCAAGGAGGCAACAAAGCATTACAACTTAAAGAGAAATGCAAGGATTCTGTGTCATCTATGTAAAGTAAATAACATGATGATCCTAACGAAGAAGTTCATGAATCTATCATTAGAAGACATTTATATATCAAAAGACTTTGAAGACATTATGAGGAGCAAGCCCATGAAGATGGGGGTGCCACCCATTAATCATTAAAATCTTTAAAATACTTCCCTTGACTTGACCAAACCCTACTCTTGACCTAAAACCTTTAATTTTGAGCTTTTGACCAAGTCAAGCCACTTTCCTAAAATTTAGGAACCCCTTTGAGCAAAGTTAAATCATCTCCCTAAATTATAGGAAGCAATTTTAGATTCCCAAATTTCAAGTTATTTGCATCATAGATCCTTCTTTGACCAAGTCAACATGAATCAATGATTTTAGGGCAGATTACGATACCCAAATTACCCCTAATATTTCTACCAATTAAAACCCTCCAAGTGGCACCCTCACATCTTGATAAGTGGATTTTGAAGGCATCCTTTCAAGAGGGTCAAAATTTCTCCTCAAAAGGTGGCACCCCTTGAAGAGACACACCCTTTCAAGGGTTGAACAATTCTATCTTCCCCTATTTATGTGAATCTTGTGAAACTCTCTCTCATAATTTGAAATTTGAAGAAGTTTGAAGTTTTACTTTTCTCCCACTCTTTCTCTCTCATCCTCCACCAATTCCCCCCTCTCTCATTTTCTCTCATCCACACACCAATACACAACTTTTCCCTCTCCATTCCTCTTCTTCCTCTTCACAACACACACCCTTCATTTATCATTCCTCCTTCTCATTCTTCTCCTCCTTCTCTCTTTTCTCTAAAAGCAAGGAGTAATCAAGAAGGAGATTTTGAATTTTGCCCCAACAAGGTCACATCATTCAAGAATCTCCATCATGGTACTCTCATTCCTCTCATTTTGTGTGATAGATCATCCTTCCCCCAAAATCTCATGCTCTTAGGATTTATGTGAACCCTAGGATAGCCTCTATTCATATATTTGGGTATTCATGAACATTGGTTGTGAAATTTGGTCTGATTCATTGAATAGAAACTCCACTTCAAGGTTATTAAAAATGATCTCTCTCCTCTCTAATTGTGAGATTAACCCTAAGGAGTTCAGGGTCACCAATCTTAAAAATTCATAACATCCCTCTATCAAAACACCATACCTGACACTTCTATTTGATAAATTTTGATTCTCCTATTTTTTCCCACATCATTATGCCACTGATAGATAAGCCCTTTTCTAGGAGAGTTCTGGATGTATGTGAGAGCCTATGATCCACCATCCTAGTGCATTATGCAAGGTTCCTCAATAATCTCACTAAGAACACTAACAACATGAGTAATATTAGGGTGAGTGGTCATAAAAAAGATTAGCTTCCTAAGTAGACATCAATAGCTGATGGAATCCATCATCTCATGTGAGTCTAATTCTTATAACTAAGGTTTTACCTCCAAGGGTGATGTCTCTTGGAGAGGATCTAAGACATGTAGAGATAATGGTGGAGACATTGATAAGCATAAAATCATGGTCGTTGAAAGTACAAGTTCACATATAAAAAATTATTCTCAAATCTTCGAATTTGGTCGTAAAAAGTTCTAACAATGACAATTCGAGGTCAAATCCACAAACAGGACACTTAAAAAATTGAAAAGAATGAATACTTTCAATATTTTTTTATTAAGACAATGGAAATGATTGACGAAAATAAGGAGACATTAGCAAATACTTATGATCTCATTGAACACTTCTTGTCTCCTTTCAAAGGTAAAAGATTCTTGATTGGATGGGGAATGGTGATTTAGGGATGAAAATGTAAAAATATGGATAGAAATGATTGAGAAAATGTAAATTATTGAAAATAATAAACTAAAGTATAAAGCTTGGCGATCAAAACTCAATCAAGTGATGCTCTCGATTCATCACTCCTTTGCGAGCATGTGATAATGAGATGATCAGTACTAGGCGGGTAAACCTGATCGTGCACGAAAGACTAACAAAGAATCTAGGGGAAAGATATCCTATGGCGGACTAAGATGATGAGATGATCTACCATTGCCTATAAACAATTGCCTTCCTACATGTCGTCTCCGAAGCTCCTGGAGTGTGCCGAGTAGTGCTAGTTTGGGAGTCCTCCAGGTCCACGTCCTCGCGGGTGTTGGGCCTTGGGTCGTCGAGGGAGCTCGACGATCAACCTTACGGATTGGACCACAGTCTCAATCCACTCAAATTTTCCTCTCAATTGATCTACTCTAGGTCTCGATGGCGGTGGAGACAAGTGCAGGAAATACTGGAAGAAATAATAGAGCTTCAATTTAAATATTTGGGATGCGCGCCCAACTTCGGGGTGCGAGCTCGGATGGTCGAGACGAGGGAGGTCATTCGTACGCGACTCGAGCGGTCAACAGTAGTAGGCCGAGTCGGCAACGTCACGATCGCGGCGAAATCCCTGACGCAGATATGGAGATGACGTATACCGGTAGGCCGTGCGGGCGGGATGTGCGGGCAGATCGTGGAGGGAGGTATGTAGTTGCACGGAGGGGGGGGGGGCTGCAGGTGCACGGGTGGGCAATGGGCCCTCAAGCGCATGCGGGCGTAATGATATAGCGGCGGGGGTGTTTGGGAGCGGGCTGGGTGGCAGTGGTCAACAGGAGTGCACAAGAGGAGGGGCAGGGCAACCAAGTGACCACCTAAGTGATTGGTGCCGGACCACACGGGTGAGGCATGGACTTGGGGGATTTGTGGGGGCAAACAGTGCTACAAGAAAAGGTCAACACGCGGGATGTAGTCAATGCAAGCATACTGCCTGGCAGGCGACGGTTGTGAACGGGAAATCAGGCAGGGGGATAGGCGACATGCGCAGGCGAGGGCGCGAGGAGCTTGCCGGGCACGATCGGGATACCAGGAAGTCCGTGCGGGGGGAGGGGGGGATGGAAATTTGATGGGCGCACAAGCGTTGCGGGGAAATCTAGTTGGAGGCGCAAAGTGATGGAGCGGAAAGATGGTGCAGATAATGGATTGGGAATGGCTGGAGGCCGGGAATGGACGACGAGAATGGATTGGTTGGCGGCAAATCGAATTCGGCAGGGGTGGAAGGCGCAAATTGTCGGGCCAACGAGGGGGAGCTGGTTGGGCATCGGGGTGAATTTGGGATAGAGGAGAGGTGAATTTGGTGAGGCGAAGGTGAATTCCAGCAGAACGTTGGGTAAATTGGACTTGGGACGGGCGAACTTGTCAAGGCGACATAGGTGAGGGCTGAAGGAGGTAATCTAATCCGTTGGATTATTATCCTACGACAACGATATGTGAATAAAGGAGAGTTGATCATGAGCGTCCAAGTGGATGGGTTATAATGGCTAGGACTGGTCGGTGGAGGAACGGCGGGACCCACAGTCGTTAATTCAGTTTATGTTCTTGTGTTCTTTCTTGTTCTTTTTCTTTTTAAATACCGAAGACGGTTTCGTAGAACGTGGAGTGAAGTGTATCTTGTTTGTTGAGTTGTTCTCTCAATTTCTCTTTACGAGCGTGTGTGATAGAGAGAATCGTTGCCTTAGAGAAGTGATTTGTTCTAACAAGTGGTATCAGAGCGGTAGTTCGTGGGGAAAAACTTGAGAAAATGCCAAGAAGAGGGGAGACTTCAATCCAAAATGAGAGAGCTACGACCAATGATTCGATCAAGAAGATGGAGGTAATTGTTCCGACACCGTTGACCCAGCTTTCGGCGAAAAATTACCGTCATTGGGCGATGAGGATGGAGGTCCATCTTGATGCTCAAGGATTGTGGGAAGCGGTAATCAGAACCAAAACAAACAGGCAGAAGGATCGTCTTGCCGTGTCCGCCATGCTAGCGGCGATTCCGAAATCTTCAGGAGTTCAACTTGATATCAAGAAATCTGCAAAGGTTAATTGGGAGATAATTCGATCTTTCCACGTGGGAATAGATCGTCTCGCCCAATGAAGAGCTCAGGGATTAAGAAGGGAATTCGAAAACGTGTCAATTAAAAAAATCGACAAGGTTAGTGATTTCACTGATAGATTTTCAAGAATAGTGTTCGAGTTATGACAACTCGGTGAGAGGCTTGATGACAAAGATGTTGTGAAGAAGCTTCTACGATCGATGCCTCCAAGGTATGATTCGCTGACGCTTTCACTTGAGCAATTCAGTGACTTAGACTCAATGTCGTTAGTTGAAGCAATTGGGTCATTAAAGGTCCATGAGATGAGGTTGTACGAAACAGACTTAAGAGAAGAAGAACAAGCTCTCTTATCTCGTGCCATGAGTAAATTCAAGAAACCGAAGCAAGATGATGGATAGACATCACGAGGGAGAGGCAGAGGAAGGAGTAGTGGAAGAGGAAGAGATCAAGGCAGAGGAAAAACCCAAGCTAGTGATGATCAAAAGCAAGAAAATTCAAGAAAGCCTTTTGACAAATCAAAAGTTTAGTGCTATAATTGAAGAAACAAGCCTGTTTATGACATATACAGAGGACATTTTGCTGCAAGGATCTCAAGAAGTTAATCTAACAAAGAATCTATGGTATCTTGACACAGGAGCGAGTTCACATATAACACGTAAGAAATCTTTTTTTTATTCTCTTGACAAAAATCAATAGGGAGCAGCTAAATTCGGTGATGAATCCTCAGTAAGATATGAGGAAAAATGATCTATTCTCCTAAATTACTTGGATGGAGAAGAGATTAAACTTGAAGGTGTATTGTATGTTCCTTCTCTGAGGGTTAATATTCTAAGCTTTGGAAAACTAGATGAGGATGGATTCACATCTACCTTGGGAGGTGGTTTCCTATCGATTTTTGATAAAGAAGGAAAGCAATTTGCGAGAATTCAGAAGACAAATGGCAGTATGTACCTACTCAAGTTAGGTGTATCTAAGTTCTGCCAAATTTCGAGAGAAGAAGATCAAGAGGTGTGGCTGTGGCATCATTGCTTCTGTCATCAAAACTTTCGAGCGATTGATGACATGAGGAAAGGTGAAATGGTAAGAGGATTACCTATTATTAATTTTCAGATCGTTTATGCAGAAATTGTGTTACGGGTAAGCACAATCGAAGCACTTTCCCATCTGCATCATCCTTCCGAGCCACAAGGAGACTTGAACTCATATATGGTGATATATGTGGTCGAATTACACTATCAGCCGTTGGAGGTAGAAGGTACGATTCCGTTCTTGGTGATGATTTTACTCGGATAATGTGGGTATTCTTTCTAAAAGAGAAGTCGGAAGCATTTCATCATTTGAAAATTGTTAGAAATCTGGCTGAATCCGAAAGTGGTGAAAAATTAAAGTGTTTTAGAACAGATAGAGGTGGAGAATTAAATTCTAAGGAATTTAAAATTTTCTGTGATGAGAATGGAATTAAAAGATGGTTAACTGCTCCTTATTCTCCTCAACAGAATGGAGTAGTGGAAAGGAAAAATAGAACTATTATGTCTTGTGTTAGAAGTATGTTAAAAGAGAAGAATTTGCTTCTTGAATTGTGAGTCGAGGTAGTGAACACTTGTGTTTATGTTCTAAATCGATCTTACACAAAGAGTTTGAAGGGTGAAACTCCATATGAGAAATGGAGTGGAAGAAAACCTTCTGTGGATCATTTACGAGTGTTTGGATCAGTGGTTCATGTAAAAACCACAAGAAAGATAAGTAAACTTGAAGATAGAAGTACTGTGATGATACTCATTGGATATGAACGTGGTACAAAAGCGTATAGATGCCTTGATCCAATGAGTTTCAAGGTAACTATTAGCAGGGATGTTATCTTTGAGGAATCTTAGAGTTGGGACTTTAGTCAACAGCGAGGTCAACGCCTTGATCTCACTATTTCTTCAATCGTTAAATTGGTAAACCAATCTGAAGGCCCAACTGATAATCAAGACTCATCTATTACATCCGTTGTACCTATAGAGGAGCATAGAGATCAACATCCAACTACAGATGAAGAAGATAGACCTGAGAGGTTCAGATCAGTACAAGAGATTTATGATGTAACACAAGAACTTGATAAAGATGAAGCTTGTTTGTTTTTTGGAGAAGAACCCACATCGTTTACAACATCAATGAAAGAGGAAGTGTGGAGAAGAGCCATGAAAGAAGAAATAGAAGCTATTGAAAAAAAACTCTACTTGGGAGCTTGCAAAACTACCCAAAAAGTGCAAATCGATTGGAGTTAAATGGATATACAAGATTAAAAGGGATAATTCTGGAGAAATTATAAGGTATAAAGCTCGGTTAGTGGCTAAAGGCTTTAGTCAAGTGAGAGGAGTTGACTTTGAGGAGGTCTTCTCTCCTGTGGCAAGAGCTGAATCCATTCGGATAATTATTGCAATGGCAGCTCAATTTAAGTGGAAATTACATCACTGAGATGTAAAATCGTCATTTCTAAATGGGTACATAGAAGAAGAAATCTATGTAGATCAACCCGAGGGATTTATAGAACCAGGAAAAGAAAGCTATGTCCTTAAACTGAAAAAAGCACTATATGGTCTCAGACAAGCCCCAAGGGCATGGAATAGCAAGTTGGATGAAACACTAACATCGATGGGCTTCATTAGAAGCATTAATGATCAAGTTGTGTATACATCAAACAGAAATGAAAAGAAATTGTGGGTGGGAGTGTATGTTGATGATTTGATCATCACAGGATCAAATTCTAAGGAGATTGAGTTGTTTAAAATTTCAATGAAAACAAAATTCGAGATGACATATTTCGGTTTATTAAATTGCTATCTAGGTATTCAAGTAATGCACGAAGAAGATGAAATAAAGATATGTCAGACACGTTATGCACTGAAACTTCGGGAGAATTTTAAGAATGTCGACTGCAATGCATCAAAAACGCCAATGGAATTCCAATTGAAGCTAAACCGAAATGGAGAGGGATTAGAGGTGGAATCTACTCTGTTCAGAAGGATAATTGGATGTTTAAGGTTCCTTACATTAACACGACCCGATCTGATATATTCGGTGAGCTATCTGAGCAGGTTTATGAGCAAACCATGCTCAAATCATATGACAGCCGCAAAGAGGATCTCAAGATATGTGAAAGGAACTATAGAGTATGGTCTTATATATAAATCTGATAAGGAGTGCAAATTAATGTGATATTGTGATAGTGATTATGCAGGTGATGTTGACAATCGAAAGAGTACATCGGGTCTAATTTTCTTTTACAGATCAAAGCGGATTGCATGGAATTGCTCCAAACAAAAGGTAATAGCTCTGTCATCTTGCTAAGCAAAGTATATTTCTTCTACAATGGCAGTCTGTTAAGGGATTTGGATAAGCAGATTTATGTGTTAATTGAGTGGGTGCGTCGAAAAATGGTTTGATTTATGCATAGATAACAAATCTGCAATAGAAATCAGCCGGAATCCTAAATATGCCAATGCATAAATATCAAATTTAGTGAAATGATATGCCAATGGAGAAAATTCCTAAAAATTATGATAACATGCATCATATTCACATAAAATAATCATGAATATGAGTTAATTAGGATAAGAATTCAAGTTATAAATGCATGTTATCAAGCATCCCCGTCTTTGCTGATTTGGCGTCGAGAGCTTTTGGCATTGCACCTCTTCCAAATGGTTTCGCCGCATTATGGTGACTATTTTCCGCCACCGTTTCGATGAGATCCATTGTGCCGTCTTCGTATTTGCTCATAAAGGTGCCGCCGCTAGCTGCATCCAAAAGGTATCTATCTTGCGGGCCTAACCCGTCATTAAAAAAAAAGAGTTAATTCGTGGTTAGCCACGCCATGGTGTGGGCACTCCCTCGTAAGATCTCTTAATCATTCCCAGGCCTCATGGAAGGTTTCACTTGAGCCTTGGGTGAATTCTCGGATGGCTTTTCAGACGGAGGTGGTTTTTCCTACGTAATAGTACTTTCTTAAAAACTCCTCCTCCATCTCGGTCCAACTTGTGAATTCTTTCCCTAATTTTAAAAACCAATCTTTGGCTCTATCTCTAAGGGTAGCGGGAAAGAGTTTCATCTTCATCGTGTCGGCGGGGACATTTTGAAGGTGATTGATCTCACAAACTTGGGAGAGCTCATCTACATGTCTATAGGGATCTTCGGAAGGCTTACCATGAAAGATAGGTAGCATGCTCATAACATGGGAATCTATTCTAAAATTGGCCCCTCTTCCTAGGGGTGCGTGAATTCTAGTGACGGGTCACTGGAGGACGGGCCTAGCATAGTCACTAAGGCGTTTCTTGGCATTTCCCTCATCATTACGGGCCATTTCTACTGGTTCGGTGGGATCAAAAGTTGAATCGGTCTCGGTAGTGTCAGTCTCGGTAGCTTCGGGAGTTTGCGAGGATCGTTTAAAGAGGTCTATTTCTAGGGGGTTATTCCGTACTCTCCAGGCTGTTCGTCTTCTTATGAAGAGTGGATCGGGTACGTAGATGGATAATAACTTATAAATACTTAAAATATATTAAAAATTGAAATCACTTGTACCTGAATGTCGTTATCCGTGAGAGTTACGCGTTCTTAACGCGATTTTGAAGAAGCGATCCCCCGTAATCCTTAGAAAAGGGGCGAAAATCACTTAATCTTATCAAATTAAGGATCTCGAAGATGGATTTCTACTTTAGATCACTCAAAATACAATTGAATTTCTTAAATTTCAAGAACTTAAGAGAAAAATCTGAATTGACCAAGTCAAAATTGACTTAATTTGATGAAAAATTGACATAATTCCGCGCCAACGGCGCCATTTGACAAGACGAGACTGCGAGCTCGTTGATTTCACACGGTATCGCGTCAAAAATTATTCCGAACTTACCAATTTTAAGAAATTAACTCGAATTGAAGGGTATAATGATAAATAAGGGTCGAATCCACAGGGAAATAAGGAATTTCTTGATGTAATATTCAAATTTGATCAAATCGGACGAGAAATTGATGATAGAAGTTGGGGAAAATGGTATTTTCTGAAAGAAGACTTCAAATCAATTCCACGGAATGAAGAATCATCGAATTTGGACTTGATTTCGCGGAGAAATCGAATTTTGAAGTGGAGAGAAATTGTCGGGTGAAGAAAATCGCGATTTAGCTAAATTTCGATAAAATTAACTTCTAAATCCTAATCTAAACAAAAATCAAACAGTATAGGAAGATTAGGAAGCAAAAACCTCTTCCACTAATCCTCGATTGCGATCAAATCGTGGCTATTAAGCCTCTTAGTCTTGAAGAACACGAAGAACACGATCGATGGATTCAAGCTGCGATTTCTCCTTTGATTCTCCACCAAATCTTAACTTCAACCCCTCTGTGGATGCGGAAATGAGAGAGGAAGAGGATGGAATCAAGAAAAAAATGAGAGAGAGGGTGTCTAGACAGTTCAATTGGATTGAAATCTCAACTCGGATGCTTAGAATCGTGAAGAACACATCATTTTATAGGCTTTTTGCGCGTAACCGTCCGATCGAAACGATCAACGGTTAGGATGAAATGTGTTTGATGGACCGTTTCAAAAAATATCATGATCGTCAGATCCGAGATGGAGGGTCTAGATGCATCGCTTGAGATGCGGTCTAAAAACACTTCGATTTCGCCCCTTGGATCGCGATCCGACGGTCCAGATGCTTCCCGCGCGGTTTGATCTGGACCGTTATAACCCCTGAAATTTGCGCATGTGCTTGATCTTGATCTGGTGGTCCTTCGTCCATCTGATCGACGCATGATATCGACGCGCGCCATCGATCCGATGCTCCGTACGCGTCCACGTCACCTGCATCGTAAACATAACGTGTGGATTAGTCCCACGCGGAATTAATTATAGGAAACTGTCGGGTTCATAATACCCGACGGTTTAGGGGGTTTGAATACCCTTCCATAGAAGGGAAGGCCGAATATTGTGCATACTATTACATATATAATATATATATAAATAATGCGCACACGTGTCGCCCCCGCCGCCGTAGGCCCCGCGTGGGCCCGCATGGCTCTGCCACGTGGCCTGGATTGCCACGTCGCATCCACGTGGGACCCGCGGGAAAAACCCCTTTTTGATTTTTATTTATTTATTTAAAAACGGTTTTAAATTGAAAATAAAATCAGAAAAATCCGGAAAAATCTCTGAAAGTTATAAAATTCATAGCTTTCAAAATATAACTCCAAATTAATCTAAATTATCTATTATTCTAAAAAGTCAAATTTAATAAATAACAAGAGTTTAAATTATTATTTCAAATATACATTCATTTATTAAGATTTTAAACTTTAGAAAATGAAATAAATGTTTATAAAAAATAATTTCTCTTGTTATTTTAATTTAAAAACACTTATAATCTCAAGAAAAAGATGGGTTATCAAATTATTAAATTCTAATTTATCAAAATTAACCCTAATTTAAAGTATTTTGAGATTATGATGAATTTTTCATATAATAATAGAAAATTACATATAAGTATGATAACATGCATGGAAATGAAATCATGTTTTATGATGTTAATATAGCATGTTATCACACCCCCCAACTTAAATTATTGCTAGTCTCTTAGAAATTTGCTATATGATCTCTCTAGAAAGTTTCTTCATCCTTTGATCCTACTACTAAAAAAGGTGAAGTGTATAAAGGTATGATCACGTTTTCCTCATAGTGTAGGACATAATGATCTAGATTCCATCTCTAGGTTGACTTCTTTAGTGCATGTCAGGGTAGTGCTCATCGGCTAATGCTCAAGTCTAATTCTTGATTGCAATCAAGGTGAGCATATCTAAGGTATGATGCTATGGTGATGAAAATAAACTCACTCTCTCATGAGTGGATGTAATTCCTTACCCTCTCCATAAACACATCACTCCTTCCCTCAAAATGGAGGCTACTTAGTACTAAGAATTCCCCTCAACTCGCTTTTCTCCTTAAAAGAGTGCAATTCAAATGGATTCGTATCTTTGGATGCATCGTGTGAGGAAGCTGAAGGGAATAAAAGATACTATTTCTAAGGGTATGACTTGGCTAAAAGCAAATATGCTGATAAAACAAAGTGGATTATAAAATCAAAGAAGGTACCACTTATGATGATTATACTCCCAAATGAGGTGGATGATGATGGATAGGGTAGATGGTGGAGATGATAGTGGAGGTAGAGATAAAGGTAGAAGATGTTCCCACTTATTTTCCTTCTTTTAACTTCTTATTTCTCTCTTTCTTTTGACTTTTCTCCTCTTTCTTTTCTTCTTCATTTTTTTTAGCATTTCAGAAAACTAGAATGATGATGTGGAGTTTTAGGATTTCTTAAGAGAGTGTGTAGCAAATGAAGTGTAGTGAAGGTATAAGCACATGTGGGAGGAGAAATGGAAGGTGAGATGGATGTGTGGGTTCACTTGGGAGTGTTCATCATCAAAAGCGAAGTTTAAAAAAATTGGTGTTACTACTTGATTGCTTTGGAAAAGAAAACTACATGCCTATAAGGAAAAGATAGGTGTTACAAAGATTATGGATCATTGCACTCTTTAAAGGGGAAAGTCTAGCCTCGAGAAAATTCCTTATACTAAGCAGTTTGGGCTAATAATAGGTAAAGGAGGGAATTTATTTTCTCTCAAATACTCTCCTTTCCAATCCCATAGCATTTCAACCTCTTGATTACTCTTTTTCATTGGTGCCTGTTAGGTACCCAACCCCAAAGAAGTCAACCACTACTCTAATCCATTGGTCTCTCTAGATCATTTGGCTTCATTACTCAAAATGTAATCATATGGACTATAAGGTCCTCACTTATACATCTCTAGTAGGTCAGATCTCTATATGAAAAGACTTCTAAGGTGGGGTAGATTAGATCAAAGATTTTGAAAATAGGAGTTTTTAGAAGGTAGAATTTTAAAATTTTTGAAAAAGGGTAGAGCTTTTTCTAAATCCTCACCCCCCCAACTAGAATCTTTCATTGCCCTCGATGAAAAACTACATGCTCATGTGAAAAACTCATTGAATCATTCCCGTGGTTGGGGCGAGGAGTGGCAGCGGTAGCAGCGGTGGCGGCGGTGGCGGCGGCGATGACGACAACAGTTGGACTACTTCCCCAACCTTCCCTGAGCAGCCACTCGAGAGGGAGGAGACTCCTTTTCTTTTTTCAAATGATGGCTAGGGTTTATTGGGGAGTCCCTTCCTCTTGTATAGAGCCCAAAATGGGCTGAGAGGGGAAAGGGCCAACTTGAGGCCCACGACCCAAAAGCCTAAACATACTCATAGAAATAAGAAGGTCCACATAGAGAGAGGGTTTCACGAGTAGGACCCAAAAAAGGAAGAGGCCACTCAGAAGCCTAAAGGGGAGAGGGAAATAAGCGAGGACCCGTTTAATCACGTGCGGGCCAAAAAGTTCACAATTAGGAAAGAAGATAAGTCCAGGCGCGCACGAGCCTAGGGTGTAGGGTATCGTGGTGAGACTGTAGCGGAAGTCGGTATCCTTCGTCTTTGCTCGTCGTGGAAGCTGGACGCGCGTGGGTGTCGGCTCCTCCGGTGCCTTGGTGGCAACGAGGATCGCATGCCACCAACATGTTCATTTTGCTCGGACTCGGAGACTTGCATCCAACATGAGGAATGAATATAAAAGACAAGAAACTCACTACAAATTATGTTTGATAAACAAAGAATGATCAATTGGTGCTCTCTTTCCTCTAACTAGCCAATGCTAGAAGCTGCTAATATAATGTTTTAAAACCTAATTTTTCCACTTTAGAATTTAAAGAAGATCATGAAATGGCGATCATTTTTACAAAATTTCAGCCCCTAACTCTCTTAAGACCATGAGATATCATGATTTTAATTTGGAGCATTTTTAGATGTTGTAAATTCTTTAAAAATTCTCATGACCTGATTGCCAACCATTGGGCTCATCTTGATCAATATTGGGAGGCCCAAATTTGCACCATCTATTGCCCCATGATTCACTGGGAGAGTAGAGGAGCAGAATAAGTGGGGATCGTTAGATTATCTTTATCAAGTGCAAGATCCATAGGATTACATCACTAGATACATTCAATTTCTCCATGAGGAGATAGAAAAATTGGGTGAGTTTGAGATGATCCGGGATGTTGATTCACTCTAGCGCATTCAACAATCCTTGTTTTTCCACGTGTCGCACATTCACTCACCCTAGGAAGTAAGTGATCCCATGGAGTTGGTCTATGGGATCAGGCAATACTAGAAGTGCCACATGTCCCTGCAAAAGGAAGTTTAATAATCCCACATTGAAAAAATCAGAAATAAAAACCTAATTTAAAAGATCAGCCCATTAAGGGCTATCAATGATAAAGACACATTTTAAGAACTAATACTCCCCTTAACGGTGTCATGCATGCTTTGACTGGGTTTTGCAGGGCATCATCCCTTTGTGCCACATGTCCATGCTGCCACATCAGCACTTATAACATGAAATGTACACTTGTTATTACATGATTATTAATATAAATTAAGCATATGACATTTCATTGCTTTGCAAAATCTCATACTTTGAGTGTGTATTTATCATTCTATGCAATTTAAAGTTACAACATTAAAATATATTTATTTAAGAGATAACCATGTATAATTAAAAGTTGATATTTATAGTATATTAGTCTCATTTTAAAAATGAGGTCATACTTAACTTTTAAGTTCAAAATAATGAGAGAAAACACTTTTATATACACTCATTTATTTTTCTAAGTTTTATTTTCCAAGGAAAATGAACATTATTTTTAATAAAATTTTATTCTCTTATTATTTCTTAAATTTAAACTTTTCAAAGAATAGATTATTTAACTTTTGATCAAAGAAAAAAGTTGGTATAAAAAGGAGTTGTATTTTAAAAGTTAAGAATTTTCTAGTTTTTAGGGATTTTTTTCTAATTTTTATGAATTTATATTGAATTTATTGTACTTCAAAAATATTTAAAAATTATTGTATATCCGCACACAGATGTGGCAGACGATCTTGTGTCCCCAAAAAAATGTTTACATGTTGACACGTTGCGGGGTTTGTGTGCGCCATGTCACACACATGTATCGCGTGATTAGTGGTTAAGCACTAACTATTCGAGACCGAGTGGCCGTCAATTGCATATAGTCAAGAGTCAAAATGAAGTCCAAACTTACCAATTTGCTAAAAATATCTCGAATTGAGGGGTATAATGGTAAATATGGGTCGAATCCACAGGGAATGAAGGAAATTTCGGATGATCTCTTCGAGTTTGATCAAATCGGACAATGAATCGATGATAGAAATTGGGAAAAATGGTATATTATGGAAGACAACTTCAAAATGATTCCACGAAATCAAAAATCATCGAATTTGACTTTGATTTCGCGGAGAAATTGAAGATTGAAGTGAGGGATAATTTTCGAAATCGTAAATTGTGAAATTAACGAAAAATCTAAACTAAATTAAACTAAATTCCTAATAGAAACAAAAATCAAATAGTAATAGGCGACAGATTAGTAAAAACCGCTTCTACTAACTCACAATTGCGATTGGATTAACCCAATTAATCACCAAAATGAAAGCTTTTCATCAAAATGCAAAAATCATGATCGTGGAGTTCAAGCGTCGATTTCTTCCTCGTCTTTCGCCCAAATCTTGATCTTAATCACTCCGTGGATGCATAATTAAGTCTAAAAGAAGTTAGGATCAAGAGATTCAACAGATTTGGTGTCTAAATAGATCAATTTTATTTATTTTGTCTCGAATGCTATACAAATCGAAAGAACGTCTTAATTTATGGAAATTTTGGGCGTAATCGTTCGATAAAACACTCCCCCTTCGATCAACGGCCTTGATTGATCGCATTAATGCGAATCGTTATGATTAAGTCCGGTCCGTTGGATTGCCGATGGACGAGCGAGATGAACCCACGTGGACACGCATTTTAAAACGCATTGAAACGATCGCCGTTGGATCGCGATGTGACGCCTCTGATGCATTTCGTCGCGATTTAATCTCGGCCGTTATAACTCTCACGATCAACGGTCAAGATTAAATCAATGCAGTGAACCCCGATTAAAGCCATGTATTCCATCAATTTAGGTGAAGATCAAGGGCCACGATTGCACGCGCGATCGGACGTCCCATACGCTGCAACGTCGCCTCCTCATCGCGATCGTTGATCGTGATCGATCGGAGGGCTCTGATTGTGCCACGTCACTTGCGCGCTTAAAATATTCTAAAAAATCTATTTTAAATTAGACATATTGATTTTCAATCCAGCAAAATCCTTAGAAATTCATTAAAAATTCAAGAAAATTCCAAAAAATTCCAAAAAATCCCTAAAAATAGAAAATTTATTACTTTCAAAATAGAACTCTAAATTAATCTAAATTTCTTTCATTTGATCCAAAATTTAATCATCTATCATTCTTATAAGTCAAAACTAATAAATAATGAGAGATTTAATTTCTATTTCAAAAATACATTTATTTCTTAAAGATTTTAACTTTAGAAAATTAAATAAATGTTTATAAAAATGATTTCTCTCATTTTTTTAAGTTGAAAAACACTTATAATCTGAAGTAAAGATGAGTTATAAAATTATTTATCTTCAATTCATCATATTTAACTCTAAATTAAAGTATTTTGAGATTATGGTGACTTTTTCATAGAATGATAGATAAATACTCATAAATATGATAACTTGCGTAGGAATGAAATCATTTATGCCTTAATATGCATCAATAATCATGTATTATCATGTCTAATTAGCATGTTATCAAGCACCTTATTTAGGGCATGAGCTAACCACATAGTCGTAACAACATGTAGGTGGCTGGTGTGTGCCTAGTGCTGGGAGGTAAAAAGAGTTGGTGACAGGATGATAGGAAAGCCAACAACCGAAGCCATGGTTAACGGCAAACATAATGCCCTTATGTACCTCTCGCATTTGCTCATTTTTTCCAATATGGGATCATTTGTGCTTTTATTTATTCGCAGGTGACATGGTGTGATGTGAGACATTCAATTTATGGATTTAATTGATGAAAGCACAAAAAGTATGTATAAATACTAAGATTTACCTTTATTTAGCTCAATTAACTCGCAAACCTATCATGATATCTACGATTGCACGAGTTAATAATTTTATGCCATCAATACACCAAACAAGAAATTTTATACATCATTTCTTTGTCTCCTTGTTTTCAGGAACTTATAAGCATGAAAATAAAAGCTAAATCATTTAAAGTGGATGTGGAGAAGGTTAATGGGCTGTCCAAGGCATCTTAAGTGGAGCCCAGTCAAAGGAGAATCGGGGCTCTCTCTCCTCGTTGGGGTTTAAAAGGAAAGAGACAGAGAAAAGAACTTCTTCTTCAGCTTTTTGCTTTCTTCTTCTTCCTCGAACACTCTCTCTCCTTGGGATAGTTGTTTACAAATGTTGTTCGCTGGTTTTCTTTTGAGAGGAATGATGTAATGTGGATGGAGTTCAATGTTATGGTTGTTGTTTTCTCCTTGTTTGTCGTCTGAAATCCATCTCTTTTTGATGTAGCTTACCGACTGATCTAACGAACGTTGGCGGGTAGGGAAATAGTCACCGAGAATGAAACGGTAGAAAAAGAATAAGGACTCGAAGTCGGCCGGAAATGTTTGCGATAGTGGGAGTGGGAGTTAAGGAAGGGAGGGTAGAAGGGAAGAGAGATTGGCTTGACGACGCTGAGAGAACCCCAACGTCGCACCTTCGCGGTCAGCCCGTACTGGCGTACTCGACCTCACAAAGAGGACAGAAAGAGGAATTCGGAAAACAGTTTCGATTGATTTCCTTCCTGCCGGCCTCTCGTAGAAGGCTCCCTATTTAACGAACTAAAAGCAAAAGTTGTTGGAACCATCTAGAGGTCATGGTGCCCTGACACCCTATCTGGCCTGCGTCGCCAAGCGCGGAGGACGCCGCTAGTAGTAGTAATAATCGGATATTTTAGTCGTAGGCTTCGCCAACCGCTGGGGTCGCCCTTTTCGCCCCATTATCTCCTCTGTTTCCTCGTTTGCCCCTACGTCAGGTCCCGGTTCTGCGCCTGTCTCAGGTTCGTTGGTTGTTATGTCCTTTGCGAGCGGGTCGGCTCCATCATTCTCCGCCGGCGCAGAAAGACTCGGCTCCGTCGAGTGTGGGGGTAGGCCGGGCTCGAGAGGGATGTTGAGTGTTCCCTGATAGGCCACTAGGTCGCATATGTTGAACGTGGAGGAGATTCCCCATTTCGACGGGATCGCGACGTCATACGCATTGGGGTTGATGACCCGGCGAATTGGGAATGGTCCCGCTGCGCGGGGATGAAGTTTGTGAGCCTTCTCCATGACGTAACGTTCGGGCCGAAGTCTGATCATCACCAGGTCTCCTTGCTTAAACACCCCGGGTTGGCGGCGGGCATCGACGGTTCCTTTAATTTTGGTGTTGTAGGCGGCAATCCGTTCCTTCACCAACTGATGGATCTCCGTGAGCTTGGTAGCGTAATTGAACGCGTCCGGAGAGTAGTGCTGTTGTGTAGGCAGTGACACGAGATCGACGGGTAGGTTGGGATTCTGCCGGGTGTTAATCTGAAACGGAGAATATCCTGTGGCGCGATGGTGCGAGGAATTGTAGGCGAACTCTGCTCGTGGTAGGAGTTCATCCCACGTAGCCGTATTTTCCTGGACGAGGCAACGGAGGAGGTTTCCCAACGATCGGTTGGTGACTTCTGTTTGACCGTCCGTCTGCGGGTGGAAGGCGGTGGAGAATTGTAGCGTTGTTCCCATGTGGTGCCATAGAGCTTTCCAAAAATTACTGGTGAAGCGGACGTCCCGATCCGACACGATGCTCCGCGGGACGCCGTGGAGACGAACAATTTTGTTGAAGAACAGTCGCGCCGTGTGAGCGGCATCGGTAGTTTTAGCACAGGCGATGAAGTGGGCCATTTTGCTGAATCGATCGACGACGACCAAGATGGCATCTAGCTGACGTCGCGTTCTGGGTAGTCCCAAGACGAAGTCGAGGCTTACCTCTTGCCAAGGTGAGTCGGGCACGGGGAGAGGAAGATATTGTCCGGATTCTTGCTTGGTTAGTTTGCCAATGGTGCAGATGGAGCAGCGGCCGATAATTCGGCGAACGTCGCGACGCAAAGGTGGCCAATAATAGCACGATTCGGTGGCTTGAATGGTCTTTGTGACACCAAAATGGCCCGCCATCCCGCCGCCGTGGAGTTCCCAGATCAGGAAATCGCGGGTGGATCCGGAGGGTATGCAGAGACGGTCGCGGAAGAATAGATAGCCGGCTTCGACCCGATAGTTCGGTTGGTGGGTGGCGATGCTTCCCAAATACGCGCGAAAATCTGGGCAGTCTTGATAGATAAGCGGCAGGCGATCGAAGCCAGTAATGGCAGCTTGGGAGACTTGGAGGGTGTGTTGACGCCGACTCAGAGCGTCGGCTACTTTGTTTTCGCGCCCAGGACGGTGTCGAAGGGAGAAGGAAAACTCCTGCAGTATCTCCACCCACCGCCCGTGCCGCGCGCTCAATTTCTGTTGGGAGTGTAGATAGCGTAGGGCCTCATGATCGCTGTAAATGGTGAACTCCCGGTGAATGAGATAGTGTCGCCAAAATTTAAGGGCTTGGACGACGGCATATAACTCCCGATCGTAGTTGGAATATCGACTCTTGGGCTCACTGAGTTTTTCGCTGAAGAAGGAAATCGGGTGGAGTTCCTGGGAGAGAACTGCTCCGATGCCCAAACCGGAGGCATCAGTCGCGACGTCGAACAGCTTATCAAAGTCAGGAAGCCGGAGGACGGGCGCTGTGGTTAACGCGACCTTGATCTGTTGAAAAGCTCGTTCGGCGGTCGCGTTCCATTCAAAACGATTCAACTTAAGGAGATCGGTGAGTGGAGCGGCTAAAGAGCTGAAATTTCTGACGAACCTGCGGTAAAACTGCGCCAGACCGTGGAAGCTTCGAACGTCGAACGTGGTCGTCGGTGTTGGCCAATCTCGGATAGCCGCGGTCTTGCTGGGGTCGACGGATATTCCAGCGGCGGAAATTACGAACCCGAGGAAGTCGATCGACGAGCGTAAGAACGCGCACTTAGAAACGTTGGCGAAGAGTTTCTCTTCTTGAAGCTTGGCACAGATTATCTGGAGATGCCCCTTGTGTGCAGCGGTTGTTTGGCTGTAAATCAATATACCGTCGAAGTAGACGACCGCGAATTTTCCGCAATAGGGACGCAGGACGTCATTCATCAATCGCATGAAGGTGCTGGGGGCGTTGGAGAGGCCGAATGGCATGACGAGCCATTCGTAGAGGCCTCCCCCGGTTTTGAATGCCGTCTTCCATTCATCGCCAGCGCGTATCCGCACTTGGTGGTAAGCGTTCCGCAGATCAAGCTTGGAGAACACGGTGGCCCCGGAGAGTTGATCAAGAAGATCGTCGATGCGGGGGATGGGGAATCGATAGCGTACCGTGATGCGATTGATCGCCCGACAATCTACGCACAGTCGCCAGGATCCGTCCTTCTTAGGCGCGAGGAGGGCGGGGACTGCACACGGGCTGTGACTTTCCCGGATGAAGCCGCGACGGAGCAGCTCCTCGATTTGCCGCTGAAGCTCTGCGCTTTGTGAGGAACTTAGCCGATAATGGGGCAGATTTGGCAAGGACGCCCCGGGAATAAAATCAATGAAATGCTGGATAGTCCGCTCGGGAGGCAATTGATCGGGGAGTTCGGCAGAAAAGATGTCGGAGTAGTCATGAAGAAACGCTGGGAATCCTTCCGCGGTTCCTGCCGATTCCTTCGTCCTCACTTGGATGGCCCACATAGGGGCATTTTCTTCTAATCCCTTGACGAATTGGCGCGCCGAAACTAAGCCGATGTGCTGGAGCGAGGGTGGTCGGTTATCTGGGCTCCTTGACGGCGGTTCCGCGTTCCGTAACGGCGGGATATAGGGTTTCCAGACTTGTTTGCTTCCCCCGAAGTAGAAGACACATTTGTTGGCCCTCCCGTATTGCGCGACGTCGAAATCGTACAACCATGGCCGCCCGAGCAGGATGCTCCCTACGCCCATGGGGAGAATGTCGCACCATATATCAGCTTCATAACTGGCCACACGCAGGGGTACGAGGCATCGGTGCGTCACCGCCAAAGATAAATCGTTGATCCACATGGCTTTATAGGGCAGTGGATGTACTTCGGGTGTCAGTCCGAGCGCCGGGACGGAGGCGGCTGCGACGGCGTTAACCACGCTTCCGCTGTCGACCAAAATCTTGATGACGGTGTCGGCTATTCTCGTAAAAGTGGCGAATATGGAGGTCCGAGTTGGGTCTTCAGGCCCTTGCGACTGATTCGTTGGCAAGGAGGAGTTGTTGGGGATCGGATTTAAGGGTAAGGCGAGAGCGATGGTGCGCTCGAGTGGCGTCAGGGGGGTGGTTTCCTTGACGATACACCCCACCAAACCGGGTGGCCCCTCGAATCCAGCTGCTAATTCTGGGTCCGCTTCGTATATCTCGGTTACCGGCTCGGTAACGTCAGTGGGAGGTGTATGATCTTCATCTTGAATCTCCACTAGAAGAGCCCGGGTAGGGCGAGGGGCTTGCCGAGATGAAGGGCACTGGGAGGCGAAGTGTCCCCAGCCCTGGCATTTAAAACATGCGACGCGGGAGTTGGTTGTGTTTGACTGCTCCGGGTTTGGCCTGGCTCGTGCTCCCCCGGTATTCCTTCCCTCAGGAGTTCGGTCTGTAAATGGATGAGAGGTGGACGTAGGACGGTTGGGTAGCGGGTTTACCGTACTGTCGGTCCGATTTCTGTAAGTTCCGGCTGTAGCTGTAGCCGAAGTCGGAGGTGGGGCGGCCGGTAGCAACAATCGTAAGGGTGGTTGAGGTAGGGGTGGAAAGGCGGTGGGAGGAGGTGGAGGGGGGGTGCTGGTTGGGGTGGTGAGCATGGTTCGAGAGGATTCGGACGCTGCAAACCAAGTCGAGGGTGTTCGGTGGGCGTGCAGGGAATATAGCTCCATGTTGATAACATAGCGGTAAGCCTTCTCCAGGGTTGAAACCTCATGCAATACCAACTCTCACTGATACTCAGGTCGCAGTCCAGCTCGGAACCGGGCGAGTGTCGCAACCGGTTCTTCGTCGACATTACACCGGATCATTAAATCGTCGAATCGAGCAATGTACTCAACTACCGTGCCGTCGCCCTGCTGCAGGTGTTGCCACTCGTCGATGATCATCGGTCTATAACAGGCCGGAACAAATTTTTCTCGCAACCTACTCTTCATTTCCTCCCAAGTGGTGACCACTGTTTCGCGTCGCCTCCCGGCTGTAGCTTGCATGTTGCGCCAATAAATCCGAGCTTGCCCCGCGAGTTTCATTTGCGCGAACTGGATCTGGCGGTGTTCGGGTAACTGGAACCATTCGAAGTATTCTTCGAGCCCTACCTCCCAATCCATATATTTCTTGGGATCTAGGGATCCGTCGAATGTCGTCACCTCAGGTTTGGCACCTTTCTTCGCTGCATCCCACTGGGGTTCTTCCGCCCTGATTTCAAGAGGGCGATTTACGCAAGGTTCGATGGATACTAAGGATGCATGGCAGGGCACTCCTGCAACCTTCTCGGTCTTGAGTTCCAGTAGTTGGGACATGATGAACTCGATCTGCACCTTTGACTCCTCGTGTCCCCGACGACACTCTTCGATGTTTTGGACGAGGGTTTTTGCCCAGTCGGGCATATCTTCGGAGGTTCCGGGGGTGTTAATCCCTGTTCGGAACTCGGCTCCCGATCGGGTGGCCATGGCTCTGATACCAAAATATGATGTAGCTTACCGACTGATCTAACGAACGTTAGCGGGTAGGGAAATAGTCACCGAGAATGAAACGGTAGAAAAAGAATAAGGACTCGAAGTCGGCCGGAAATGTTTGCGATAGTGGGAGTGGGAGTTAAGGAAGGGAGGGTAGAAGGGAAGAGAGATTGGCTTGACGACGCTGAGAGAACCCCAACGTCGCACCTTCGCGGTCAGCCCATACTGGCGTACTCGACCTCACCAAGAGGACAGAAAGAGGAATTCGGAAAACAGTTTCGATTGATTTCCTTCCTGCCGGCCTCTCGTAGAAGGCTCCCTATTTAACGAACTAAAAGCAAAAGTTGTTGGAACCATCTAGAGGTCGTGGTGCCCTGACACCCTATCTGGCCTGCGTCGCCAAGCGCGGAGGACGCCGCTAGTAGTAGTAATAATCGGATATTTTAGTCGTAGGCTTCGCCAACCGCTGGGGTCGCCCTTTTCGCCCCATTATCTCCTCAGTTTCCTCGTTTGCCCCTACGTCAGGTCCCGGTTCTGCGCCTGTCTCAGGTTCGTTGGTTGTTATGTCCTTTGCGAGCGGGTCGGCTCCATCACTTTCCCTGGTCCATCTTCTGCTCACTGTCTTCATCGCAGCCGCTTCCTCTCCCTAATTCTTCCACTTCCGCTTCCTCTCTCTCAATCTCTCTACCTCTCCCTCGATTTTACCTCCTGTAGTTCTATATTTCTCCCTTTATCTATTTCAGTTAAAATCGTTCGCTCTATATCTCCTTATTCCGTCTCTAAACTCTTCGCGAAATCTTCCTCTCAACCTCGTTCTCATTCTCTCTCCCGAAATCATTTCTGTATTTCTTTCCTTTTCCGTTTTCTCTCCGTCATTTCTGTATACCCTTCTCAATCTCCCTTCTTTTTCGGAATTACCTACTATTCTAGAGTTTCTCTCTGCATTTGTCGCCTCCTCGCGTCCATTCTTCCTTTCCTTCCTTCTGCATTTCCGCCTCTCTTCATCTTCTTCTTCATTTCAAAAATTCAGTTCTCCCTTCTTCTAATTTCGTCACGCATCTTCCTTTATCTCTCTCGAAGTCCTCTCCTCTCTCTCTCGTAATTGCATTGCCTCCTTTCTTCTTCCATTGCAATCACCGTCGCGCGCACACCCTTTCTCCTCTCTATCAATTCTTTTTTTTTTCGTTTCTTCTTCTTACTAAACCATCCTCTTCCGTTTTTCTTTTCGCGACTTCGTCTTCTCCTTCTCATGCTTTCACAGTTCTCATGGCTCTTCTCTAAATCTGTCTCATTTCCACCTTCTTCTATTCGTTCTCTCCCTTATTTCGTCTTTTCTTTCTTTTTTTCCCATTCGCATTTCCGCGCGACTTCTCTCTCTTGATTCCTGTCTCTCCTCCACGTTGACTATCGGCATTTCCTCTTTTCCATCTGCTAGCGTACCTCTCACATTCTCGATCATTTGCTTGCATTTCCGTTCCGCTCTTACCTCTTATCCTCACTCTTCTCCCAAGCCCCTTTCTCTCTCATACTCGCACTCTTCTCATTCTACAATTTCTCTTTCGCCCATTTACATTCTCGCCATCTCTCTCTTGATTTCACGATTTCTATCCTCTTTTCGCGCTCTCTCTCTCTTACCCTCTCTTCCGCTCCATCTCCCTGCTTCTCTTCGTCGTTCTTTCTTCTCTACTCCATCCTGCTCTTTTTTTCTCGTTCATTCTCTCCTATACTCTCACAATCCCGCTCCCAATCTCTCTCTCCTACCCCTTTCTTCTGCCGCTTCCTCAAAATCGGTAAACGATCATTCTCACACCCTTCGAGGTCCCGCGCGCATCTCCCGACTCTACCTTCGCTCCATTCCTCAATCTCTCTCTTCTCCTCCCACAATTCCGTTTCTATCTCCTCACTTCCGTCACGGTCAATCTCTCCCCTCTTGCTTTCGTTGTTATTCCCAGCCGCGACTTCTCTCTCAGTTTCTCTTGCTGTCGTGTATTTTGTTTATCACGCTTGTAATTCCTGTTTTGCCCTCCACGTCGCTCTCTCCTGTATCCGTCGATTTCAATTCTGCAATCTTTCTCCCTCTCGATTTTCTGATTTCCCCAATTTGCTCCCACTTCCAGTCTCGCTTCAAATCTTTTCTCCCCTCACCTCTCTTCGTTCCTCACGGCCTCTTTACTTCTCCCCTGCATTCGTCTTTCTCCCTCTCCATTTCGCATCTCGCAATCTCACTTACTCTCCGCTCATGGTCAAAAGCTTTCAATCGCGTCTTCTTTTCTCCTTTCTATCTGGACTTTTCTCCCTCTTCTCTATATTCGTCAGCAACTTTCATCTCATCTATCTTTTTATTCTCTACTCTCCTCTGGAAAATAGTCAATATCTTCTCTTTCTACCTTAATCCTCGCTATTTACTCTCCTCCCTCATACACGCGCTCTCACTTCTGACCCTCCTATTCATCTATTTTACCACTCTCTCTATTTATTTCCCCTAAAAAAAGTCTCCTCTATAGCTCTTTGTCTTCGCCATCTTTCTCTTTCACCACCTCTCTCCCCTTGATCTCCCAACTTCTCAACTCTTTCTCTCTCTATTCTGCTCTTGTAGTCCGAGCTTAGAATTCTTGCATCTATAGGGTTACTTAAACCTTCCCTAATCCATAAAAATTCTCTCCCTCTCACGGTCAACTCGGAGAGTTGACCATCAAAACCTTCTCGATTATTCTCATCCCAAGGCCCAATATTGATATTGTTGTGCCCTATAACCCCTGTAGATTGACCTAGAAAACTATACGCCTTCATTCTTTACACCTAGTTTAGTCATGAGTATAAATAGTAAGTTTGTTAGGCTTGAACACACGACAATCTCGAGCTTATCATTAATCAGCACCATTGATCTTCACTTACTTGCGAGGAGTACATGGTGTATTTTGATTTGGTGATGATTTGTTTTATAAAAATGAAAAATCTCAACCATCCATCAAAAGAGTTATAACAGTCAAGATTTAAAACACTCAATGGAATCCTCCAAGCGTCTTATGGGAGCATGGTGGGCATCCATGGAAGATTAAACGGTCCGCGTTTAATGTTGCTTTGTATACATGCAATGATGCGGCATGATCTGGATGCTTCATCATGAATCTAACTATTACGACTAAATGACATCAATTTGACTCCAAGTACTATATCTGAGCCATTGATTGAAGATGAAGAGGCAGATTGAACGGCCATACCTAAATTGCATCTATTTATCGTCCTCTTTTTTGACGAGATAAATTGCATCTAAATTGGATAATTTTTAGCATGATTTTGGGTTAGATTATCTTTTTTCTTTATAATCTATTGTCCTATGAAGTTAGATTTTTATTTTGATTCATAGATTAGTTTACTTATATGAATTTAATCATTTTCTCCCTCTTCGTAATCAAATTTTCTTTCTTTAATTCGCTCCTTTATTTTCTAGGAATACTGATCCAAATTGAGTGATTTTTTACTCCCTGGATTTTTATTCTTTCTAAAAAAATACTCATTTCTCTAATTTCTCATCCCAATTCATCATTAGATGTAATCAAATTTTGAATATCTCTAAAATTTCTTCCTAATTCTCTATAGATTCGACCCTTACCCACCATTATTCTAATTAATGCACAATTATCTCATAAAATTAGTGATTTTGGAAATTATTTTGACACAAGTGTGTTTTCAATGGCCACACAAATTCATTCATTTAAGAAAATAAATCTCTATTTTACAATTTTCATATCTTTAAAAATTCCTTAAGAATTCTTTAAAAAGTATAAATATGCTAGAAATTGAAGAAAAATTAAGTAAATTAAAGATAAACATGAAAAAAGGAAAAATTCTAGAGACCCCTTAAACTTGAAATATTCATATCATTTGATAACAAAATTCTTTTAAAATAAAGTTCTTGCCATTTTGATCCTTGTTTTGTATTCTTTTTTATCATATCAGGAATTTTACATATAAAACAGCTAGAAGAATTAAATATTTACTATAGAATACTTATTGGCTTCATTTTTTATCCTTATCATCCTTCATCAACAACCTACGATCATGAAAGTCATGGTATATGACTAAATCATTCTTGTTTGACCTTGAAAAGGGTCAAACAAAAATTATGCACAATATTAACTACAATTTAGTTCAAATGTAGCTTATAAATACATAAATTTCATCAAAACATGACTACATGCATAATAATTAAAGAATAATGCCTTAGAATCATTAAATAATAATGAATGAAATGTGTAAAATTGCATGTTATTAGAAGCCTCATCAACAAAAGAAACATCTATGGAAGGACCAAGGATATACAACTTAAGGAAAAAATGCAAGGATTAGATGCCATCCATATCAAGCTTGAAGAACATGCTAATCTTAACCAAGAAAATCAACAATTGAAATTGAAAGACAAATACGTATCCAAAGACTTTGAAGAAATAAAGAGGAGCAAGCTCATGAAGATGGGGGATCCAAGCCTCAAATCTTTGAATCTTGATAAGACCTCCTTAACTTGGACAAACCTTATGCTAGACCTAAAACCTTTAGTTTTGAGTCTTTGACCAAGTCAAAGATCTTTCCTAAAATTTAGCAACTACTTTGGAAAAATCAAACCATCTTCCTATACTAGAGGAACCTTTGTATATCCCCGTCTCCCATCAAGTTTCTTTTTGTTATATACTAGACCCTTATTTGACCAAGTTAACCCTAAACACAAAATTTCAGGCTAATTTTATATTTCCAAATTCCTCTAAATTTTCCACCATTTCTTGCCTGCCATATGGATCCCACTCATCATGATAAGGGGGTCTTCAAGGCACCCTTTAAAGAGGCACAATTCTCTCCCTAAAAATGTGGAGCCTCAAGGGACACACCCCTTCTAGGACCGTGACAATTCTTCCTCCTCTTACGTGTAACCCCCCTATCTATTTGGATCATCAGACTCTCTCTCTCATTATGAAATTTTAAGCATTAAACATTTAGTTGTTACCCACATTTTCCTTCTCTCCCTCTCATTCCATCCAATTATTTCCTTTCGTTTCCACTCCAGTTCTCACATAGTCCCCCATCTCAATAGTCCATCTCCTTCCATCCATTCTCTCGATTAATTCTTGTTGTCCTTTCATTCTTTTGTCTCGTATTCAAGGATAATCAACAAGGAGATTTTGTTGCTTTCCCATTATAATCATATCATTGAAGAAACTCCATCAAAGTAACTTTATTCCTCTCATTTAATTTGATAGATCATCCTTCCCCTGAAATCTCTTGCTCTTAGGATTTGTGTGAACCATAGGATAGCCTCCAATCACATATGTGGGTGATTTATGCACATTGGTTGTGAAATTTGGTCTGATTCATTGATTATATATCATAATTCAAGGGTATTAAAATGATCCTTCTCCTCTTCAACTGTGAGATTTTATCAAGCAAGTACAAGGCTCAAGGACTTTCAAGAGGCTCAAGGAGATGCAAAGGATTATGGAGTGACTAGCAGAGCTCTCAAAAATTGGCCAATGGAAGATAATAAGAGCCTTGGCATATCAAAGGATGCAAAAAGGAGTGAGGTCACTAATCGAGCGTGTGTGTGTAGATAAAGTCATAAGTTTGTGTAGACTTTCATTTAGTTATACCCTTGCCAATCAGTAGATGCTACTCAAGAAATAACAAGGTGAGGAGTAACTCAAGGAGGATTGTGCCCTCCTCATACTTGAACAAGGAGCTTGAATAACCTGTCCATTATTAAAAGATATGGTGCACAAGTGACGTGGGAAAATTAAGGAATAAATTAAAAAGGATTAGAAAATATAAATATACGAATACAACTAATTCACCCCCTTGTTAGTTATTTCTCATCCCTAACAGTAGTTTCTTGTGGTTTTCCAAAATCATTTTAAATACATTTATAAGTAATTCATCTATTTTTGCCACCTAAAATAAAAAATTCAATGTCCTATCTAATTCTAGAGGTGAAGCATAGTGCAAAGCCACTTCAGCGAAAACAAGTGAAATGATATAGAACTCCATCTGTGTTAGAGATGTGGATGTTCAATTTTTGCATCTCTAACAAGGTAAGATGATGATTCCAATGCTCTATTGAATTGAATAAATCCTATGTTGCACGAGGACATTAAGTACATGATGGTCGCTTGCTTCTATGCTAATGATGAGGTCATTTAGAGGCTCATTTGGACACCTCATGTTGTATCATTGGAGTGACCTGAAGACATCTTTACAAAGAGTTTGTTCTTTGTGTGTGATATCTTAGTACACTCCTCTCCATTTGGGCATGATCCCCAATTACTCTAGATAATTACTCCTCTTATCTTTCCGCTATTATTTCGTTCCTTGGACTCTCATTGGGTCTCATAATCATGGATCTTTGATTTCAAATTTGACAGGTGAGATAGATCTAGCGCGAGATCATTGTTTTCATGGTAGACTGATTGGACATCAGTTTGCAAACATTTTACTTTCTTCATTAGTATCGATCAATTCAAAATCAACTGAAAAACTGAGTAAATCACAAGAAGAACAATAAAAACGATCACTGGATGCATGATCAATGATAAGACTGCTAAAATGTCCTAAAATGATTGCACACGATCACCATTAATTGATCTTCATCATCATTTTCATCATCGTATCCATCACCATCATCAATATTCATCACATCTTCAGCATGATAACCATTATGATCATCATCCTACACATCATCATCATAGTCATCATCAACATCATCGTAGCCACCAACAACAACAGAGTCAAAACAACAAAAATAATCTTCACCATCATCACCATCATCACCATAAGCATCACTATCACCATCTTTACCACTATTATTGTAATCACCACCATCAAAGTCATGACAAACGAAAAAATTTCATCATCGTCCTAAGCATCACAATCTCCATCTTCATTATTATTCTGAGTACCACTATCATTATAGTCATCACTATCATGAACGGCCTAACCATTATTACTTTCATCAGCAGCATCATCGCATCATATTCATTATCTTACCATCATTATTCATGTGTATCATCATCTCCATCATCATTACAACCATCATAATCCTACTCTCCTCTATCTTCATCGGTATTTTCTGTAAGCACCATCATAATTATCGATGCGGTCTTATTAAACATTATCATCATCTCATTCGGTTACTACGAGATCTGTCGCTATGACGAGCCGCTGCAACCTACAACCGTAGACATTGGAACATGCGTTCGGTAATTTATTTGTCGCGGATGACAACACGTCCTCTCTCTCTGTCTCTCTCTCGCCTCCTTGGCGTGAAACCGCTGACTATTGAGAGAGCAGCTTTCCCAAGTTCTCTGCAAGGCAGGCCACAGTAGAAGGAGAGACTGCGGAAGAGCCCCCCAGGTACCATTTCTGGATCATCTCAGCCACGTTCGCGTTCTCCACTTCTAGCTTCGTATCATCCTTACCCTCCGTTGAGAACGAAATCTGCGATAAAAGGACGAACTCATTTCTGCACTATTTAGACGCCAATTTCCGCTAGAGAGAGAAAAAGCGTTAGAGAGAGAGAGAGCTAGCCTCTGCGGAAGCCGGTGCAGGAGGAAAACTGAACGTGATGACGGAGCCCTGCTTGAAGTACTTAGACTGGAAGAAGTTGACCACCTTCTCTAGCTCCTCTTCCTCTTCTTCCTCGTACTTGTCTTCGGCGGCAAGACGATCTCTCACGGAGCTCTCCAGCTGGACGCCATACTGCGAGCCCTTGATCTCCTTTATAACGACAACCCGAAGCTGCTTCTTCACGGGAGCTGTTTTCAGATAATCGAGGTTCCGTCATGAAGGAATTTGATGGAGAACGAAAGAGACGAACCAGAAATTAGGGCTTGAAAGAAGTCGTCGTCTTCCTTGAGTACGCTTCCTTTCTTTCCCTTCCACTTGCTCAGGTGTCCAACGATCTCCTTGTCGACATACACCCCGATCGCCGTGAACTTGATCTGGAGGAAGTGGATCTCGATGTCCGTTATTCCTGAGAGTGAGCGGGATAAAATCCATAAGTTACATATATTTTGAGAGAGAGAGAGATCGAGAGAGAGAGAGAGAGAGAGAGAGAGATTACCATAACCCAAGAGACTAATGGGCTTCAGGTCTGCGTTTTC
This sequence comes from Lemna minuta, assembly GCA_024174645.1. Classification (NCBI taxonomy): domain Eukaryota; kingdom Viridiplantae; phylum Streptophyta; class Magnoliopsida; order Alismatales; family Araceae; genus Lemna; species Lemna minuta. Next base: position 4,045,231 of record CM044111.1, on the reverse strand, counting down.
GGGAGTGAACGGGATATCATCCACCATGACAACCTCAGATCCCACTGTAATCTCAATAAAAACCGGAATCAGAGAGAAAATTGTACAAAGATGTCATTTTCTCCCAGAAAAAACAACGCGCCGCTTACTTTTCAGACGACTGCAAAGATACGAAGGCCAAACGTCGGTGTAACAGATGGAACAAAGATGAAATAAGCTATTTAAAGCTCCCGTCAGAGCTGGTAGTTGAAATGGACGGTAGATCTCGCGCTCAAACTAGGGCTACCTACCACTCCTCCATCGAGGGGATGGTGATCGGTGAAGTCGACCGCAGCGGCACCTACTTCGGAGGAGAGGAGAACTGTAATTCCGCAGCAAAGAAGGGGCATTTCTTGTGGTAAGTTCAGCTCTTCTTGATCTCCGTGCTTACCGAGTAGTTTGAACTGGACAGCAGCCGCTCCACAGGAGTTTTATCCAACATATCTCGTGTATAATCGCAGAGTAAAGATATCTAAGTGGGTCCATTAAGCGAATTTTATTCAATTATCTGGGTTTCGATCATATTTTTACCGTTTTGTGTCCAATATTGACGAAAGAAATTCACAAAGAAAGAGATAAAAGAAAGGAATTTCTTCGTGCCTCTTTTTGAACAAAAAAATGGTAAGAAAAATGTGGTTTCATCAAACTATACACATTTCTTGAAGGCTTACACATTTGGATAAAGAAAAAGGCATGTTCAGGAAAATCGAGATGCAAATTGCAAATCGCTTTCTTCCATCGAGCACTGTGGCAGCAGAAAACATCTCCCATTATGATATTGGCCCAAGCATGCATAATAATATGACTATGATGAGTCAGGTGAGTTTATTTTCTATGATAGAGGTGTTGTCTACCTCAAGTACTACTGCAATATTTGCTTATTGGGAAAGTTTTTGGATTATTAAATCTTCAGAAAAAAGCCAATGTTAGACTATGGCCTTAAACAAAGTGAGTGTTTAAGGTTTGTGAAGTTCAGTCCCTACTCATTACGCATGGCTTTACTCCATCCATGGAAGATTACATAGTACTGCGAAAGACAAAGTCTAGGGAGATTGTGGTTCTTGCACTCTAGTTGATGATAACCTGTTGACCAGAAGCAATGAGATAGGCATCTATGCAAAAAAGGCATAGCTTTCATCAGTAATATGTAACACAAAATCAGTAGATACCACATTAATTTATTGGGAAAGAGTTTTCTTATTGACCCAACAAACTCTTCTTTCACAGAGGAATTATGTCTATGATATTCTTTGGAAAACAGGGTAAGTCAACTATAAAATAGAGTCCTCATTGTTCGAGGTTCGACTCAAGTTTCGGGATACAAATTAACAAATATTGCAGGATGCCAACTGATATCGGCCTTTGCTAGGTTTCTAATCTATTTGATATTCACTTACCCTGATATTTTTTATGCAATTGACGTTCTTGGCTAGTTGATGCTGGAACTTGCAAGGTTAGTTCAAAAGATTCTTTACAAATGCTTGCATACATTAAGTGATCCCCTCGAAAAGATCTTCGACAAGCATCATAGTCATCTTTGCATTGAATATGATTCACACACCAGATATATTGGAGGAAATTAGATTGAAGATCACAGAAGGGATATTTCACATTTGTCAGAGACAATTGTGTCACTTGGCCCTCTGGGAAAAAATGTTCTCAAAAGTACAGTGTCACACGTCGCTGATATAAGTTGTGAGATGGTGCAGCTTTAATATTTTATTCAAAATTTGGGTGTTATGACTTCAAAGCCCATGTCTATGCACTATGATAATTAGGTTGCTATCTTCATTGCAACAATTTATATATTTGAGGAGTGCACAAAGCCCATTGAGATTCATTACCACTTCATTTCTTAAAAGTATTGAAAGGTGTCATTATAAAACCACAAAGATTTCCCTAATAGACTTGTCAATGTCTTCACCAAGAGCATCACTAGGAAATCATTTCTTGATTCCTTCTCTTTTCATTCTATTTTCCTTATTGTGGAGAAAAATTACTCATATTTTTTTAGGACATTTTTCATTCTCTTGAATTCTTAGATTTGTGTTGAATTGATAATTTTCCCCATAAGTGTTTCCTTCTTATAGCTAAATGTGTTAAGTTAATGTCGGAATGGATATTTCATGTAGTTCATGAGTTGGAGGAAGTTTTATTCATTCTTGTGATCCACATTATTGAGCAATAAATGAGAAATTTTGGCAAAATTTGTTTTTAGTACTAAGTGAGGTATGAATTTACCAAACTATGCACCTTATTATAATTATTTTATTCCTTATTATGTGATGTTCTATCCAAGGATATGTGCAATGAATAGTAAACTATGGTAAGATCATAATATTGTGATCACTTATTATAAACACAAATTCTAAATAATTATATTGATAGGATTTGTGAGAAGGGTAGGGGTATTTAGATTAAATACCAATGCTTAGTCTTGCACCTATAATGAGGATGTTTGATCCACTAACCATGTCTGTTGAGAGACTACAGTGGGTTATGGTGTGTTAATTAAAGAAATATTTTATTGAACTAATTTATATTTTACTCTAACCAAGCAACTCCAACTAGTGAAATCTTGGATACAACAATATAAACACAAAGGTGATAGTGCAGTCAAGATGGGATCATTGGCCTTTGTTACAAAATGTAGACATGTTTTAGAAAACAACATGCTCAATTCCTTGGCCAATGCACAAAGTGGAATATCAAAAAATACTTTTTCTGATGATTTTTACTTTGCTACATTTAAATGGAATGATGATTTGGGTTTGGCTATTGACCATGTCCTATATCATTTACTAAGTCTGGGTAGCATAACCCCATTACCATCTAGAACATGGAGTGTATCTTGGCACCTTGCGTGTCAACCAATTGTCCTTCTAATTGGGTCAACCAGTAAAGTGGTATTTGACATATTAGGGTTATCAACTATAAGACCACAACACATGGTTTTTGGAAAATGGGGAAAATTTTACCAAATTTTTTGTGTGAAAAAACCAAACTCTATAAGTATGTAGTAGCTGCTAATGAATAGGTTGCATGTGCAAGTAGTATAACCCCATTATCAAATATAAGGTAACACACATTAGGTTTTCGGATGACAATATATTACCATTTTGGGATGTCCAAAAGATGTCAAACTCTCTAAGTATACAATCATTGCTAACAAGTATTCTCCATGTGAAAGTAACATAAACCCATTACCTTCCAAGACATGGCAACTCACGTGTCAAAAATTCAGCCTATTGATTGGGTCAAATCATCCATGGTTAGCTCATTAATGTTGGATATATTGAAATAATTAATTAGATAGGACAATAAAGGGCCATTTCTCTCATAGGGTTTTCAACTTAATGTTTTCTTGGACTTACAAGGTTACACGTAAGGTTCCGGGACAATGGGGTAAGCTTATCATTAGTTCGGATTATAGTGAAAATGTCAAACTCTATATAAGACCTTAAGGAGTAGGGTTTAAGGGACCCATTTGTATTCTTCCCTAGAGGGACCTTGTTTATCCTCTTTCCCTAAAATTTGTGTGACATGTGATGGTTATTCTAAAAAAATCAAGGTTAAAACTGGCTAGAGCTTAAAATCACAAGCAAGAAGAAAAATCCCTTGGAGCAATAACTGTGTGGATATAGGTAGAGGTCGGGTATCTTCATGGCTTATGATATTGCATCCAACAAACCAAACCAAGATTGAGGCTTAGATTTCCTGTAAATCGTTTTGTGACTTAAGTTCATTTTATAGTGTCTGAATTCCATAAGATCGAAGACATTCTTTTTGTTATAAGGACTTATTTATATAAAATTTTAAGTGTTCAATCATTTGGTTTTAATATAATTCTTTCTAAAAATTTAAATAAAGTTAAGATATTTTGATTCTTAATTAATTTTAGCATTAAAATCATGTACTTAAAATCTTATAAAAGGTTGAATATATGGTGTTTGTTTAAAATGACTCTAATAAAAAAGTTATTTAAAAACCCTCGCGTAGATTATTAGCCATATTGTATGTGTGTAGATGGGCCAGAATGACACTTTTATAATTCCATATTTTCTACTCTCTCTCCTATCCGTTAGATGTCTCTGTTCTCCCCTCTCCTTTTGCTTAATCAAGATCATTCTCTCCTTTTTATTTTTGGCAGGATATCAGAGCCTTGACCTAGGGTTCCTCACGGTGGTGCAAAATCTTCCTATCGTTGCTCTCACATCATCTCTCCATTGCTTTGGTGGACCTCTTCGTGCAGTCAGCTTAAATCCATTATATCTTTCTCATTTGAGGTTAGATCAACCTGAAACTTGTTACCTTCAGCACTATTATGCCAACATTCATGGACTTCTCTCGCAGCTGGAGCTATATCAACCATTTTGCGACTTATCTTATGACTCAATGCCGTTATGAAAAGGATCTTGCTGTTGCTATCTTTCTTGCACCCCTTGACACCTTGACCTCTTGATCTCCACTAAGATTATAGGATCTATATTGAGCGAGGCTCGCCTTTCGACTCTCGTCATGACCTTCTCTTTTGCTCTCCGAATGTCATCCAGGACTCCTCTTTTGCCATCACCTATACCTCCCCCCCCCTCTTGCATGATACAAATCTATAACATTGCTATCTTCCCATTCCAAGGGAGAGGGGCACAACATAGATGGAGGCCAAGGGTGCAGTCGAGGGAATGATGGCCAGCCATTTCCTCCTTGTGAGCATTGTTGAAGGATTAATCATTTTTCTAACCATTGTTGGCAGGAGTTTGGTAAACCTGATTGGGTTGCCAATTTTTTCTCTACTTATGCTTCTTTCTCTCGGAAGGACTATGAACCTTCAAGAGACACCTACAGCTCCTCTAGCTTACTCGTCGCATCATGCATCCACCTCTGGCTCAAGTGCTTCCTTACTTGCCTCTTCGTTCAACTCTTGGATCATTTACTTGAGGGCGTCTTTGTCCATATGTCAGGTACACAATCCCCATTTTACCCCTTATCTAAATTATCACAACCTTCCTCTATTTCCATTGCAGATGGCTGTGCCTAGTCTTCTTTGGGACATGGTGATGCAAATCTGACCTCCTTACTCTAGCTATCTTAAGTCCTATACGCTCTCAATTTCCTTATGAACCTTATATCTATCAGCGTCATCACTGAAGCCTTATTTTTCTCTGTCTCTTCTTTCCTTACCATTGCACCTTTCAAGATTTGAGGACGAGGAAGAGGATTGGTCTTGGGCATAAGATTGGACCTAAAATTTATGAGCTTGTCCCTGATAATCTTCTAGCTGGGCTCTCTTGTCTCCCTTCCTCAACTAATTCTGCACTCTAGTGACATCAACAACTTGGCCACCCTAGTATCTCTAAACTCCACCAAGATCTCCCATGAATTTTTGTTTCCTCCTTTAAATGTGAGCCATGTCAACTAGGTAAACGTTTTTGGGCCTCCTACCCTTGCGTAAACTCTATTCCATGTAAATCTCTCTTTGATCTTGTTCATTGTGATGTGTGGGGACCCTCTCGGGTGCCATTGATCTTGGGTTTTTGTAGGTGATTTCTTTGTTGCCTATTGGGTTTATCTTCTCAAAGATCACACAAATATTCTGCCCTGTGTTCATCAATTTCTTCAAGAGATCTCTACTAAATATTCTAAAACCCCCCAAAAGTCTCCACACCAATAATGCTCTTCACTTTGTTTAAACTATCCTACAAGACATGCATATCACATGACCTCCTCCACCAAACAATGTGTCCTCTCACATCTCAGCAGAACGATGTTGTCGAGTGCAAAAATCGTCACATACTCGATATGACTTGCAATCTCCCAGTGGAAATGGGAGTCCCCCTTTTCTAGGGTCTGATGCCCTTCTTACCTGGGCTTAGCTCTAAAGTGCTTGCCCTCGTCACCTCTTTGCGGTGAAGAATGCCTTCATTGTCCCCACCTTGATCATGATCTTTATGCCTTACCTCCTTGAATGTTTAGCTGTGTTGCCTTCATTCATGATCACACTCCTAATACATCCAACTTGGTGCCTTGATCTGTCAAACGAGTATTTGTCGACTACTCGCAACGCAAAAAGTTTATCGGGTCTAGTTTTCAAATCAGCGCAAGTATGTTGTTGATAAAATGCAATTTCATGAATTAATAACATGCATTTTATGCAATTTTTCTTAAAAATATAACCAAAAATGCATGTTATCATGATTTAAAATGATTCAAATGATAGTTTTTATGTTTAGGAAATGTTCTTGATTTTTAGAAATTAATAACATTTTATGAGCATTAAACGACATTGATCCTTCATCAAGAATACTAATCTATCAAAATAATAATAAATTTCTAGATTTTTTTAGAATTTTCATAAAATAAAATTATTTTATGTTCTCTCTCTCTTTCTCTCCTCGGATCTCTATCTTTGTCACGAGATCTCTCTCTCTCTCTCTAGAATTCTTTCTTTTGCTCTCTCTTTCTCATTCTCTCTCCCTCTAGAATTTTTCTCTCCCCACATGCGCATCTTCCTCCTCTCTCGACGCACGCGTGTGGGCGTAAAGGGGAGGAGAAGAGCTTCTCCTCTTCCTCTCTTCTTTTTGTTTTTCACTTCTCCCTCTCTCTCTCTCTCTCTCTCTCTCTCCCCCGTGTGCGTGTAAGGGGAAGAAGGAAATTTTCTATCACGATGAGAGGCGCACCAGTCTCTCTCATGAAACAAAAACTCTTCCTCCCGTGCACGCTAGTGCGCACATAGGGGGGAGAGATTCCCAGCCCTCCTCTCTTTCTCCTCTCTTCTTCCATCTCTCCCCTACATGTGCATGCCCGTGTAAGGAGAAGAAGGGGATTTCTCTTCCTCCTTGTCCTCCACTTCCTCTCGGACCTTTCTCTTCCACGCCTCTTTCGCATGCACGTGCGTGAGAGGGAGATATCTTTTCGCCCCTTGCTTCCTCTCCCTCACGCGCACACAAAAAATTTTCTTGCTATTCTCCTCTCTGCCCCATCATCTTCATGCATGTGGTGGAGAGAAGCACTCTCTCTCCAACACGTCTCTCTCGCACGCATGTGATAACATGCAATCGTAAGATCTAAAAATATGATTATTAGTACAAATTAAGGCATAAAATATTCCATTTTATGCATGTTATCATACTTTGAGTGCATACCTATCATTTCATGCAAATTTAAGTTATAATCTCAAAATGAACTATTTTAGAGATAATTATGCATTTTTAAGAATATATTTATAAAGTATATTATTTCAATATATATTTGAGATTATAATTGTGTTTTAATGCTAAATAATGAGAAAAAATATTTTATATATACTCATTTATTCTTCTAAGTTTTTATTTTTAAGAGAAATGACTATATTTTAAAAAAAAGAATATATCCTTTTGTTATTTAAATATTTCAACTTTTTGTGATGATAGACATTTGAATTTCTGATCCAATGAAATAAATTTAGATTAATTTGGAGTTGTATTTTCAAAGTTATGAATTTTCTAATTTTTTGGATTTTTTTTATTTTTTTTAATTTTTCTGAATTTAAAATCGATTATTTAATTGAAATTGATTTTATTAATCGCGCAGGTGACATGGAAAAATCTGGAGCGTTTGATCAAATCGCAATCGTCTATCTTGGCAAGGGGTGATGTGGCAGCACGTGGAGCTTTTGATCGCGCGATTGAATCATAATCGTCGATCGCCACTTAAGGCACAGGGTACGTGGCGAATTCGATTTATCGAAAAATTATTTTTAAAATGATTTAATATCAGCAGTTGATGAAAGGAGTTATAACGATTGAGATTAAGACCAAATAAAACGCATCCGAAGCATTAGATCATGATCCAACGGATGGCGTTTCACACATTACTTCTAAAGCACGCGACGCGGCAAAATCTCTACGGTCCATCTCCGATCAAATGGCCACAACTTAATCGTAATGATTTGCATCCGCGCATTTCATCAAAGCTGTTGATTGAAGATGAAACGCTAGATCGGAAGGTTACGCCCAAATTCACTATAAATTGAAATGTTCTTCAACATTGTAATGAATTCCCAGACGTTTTTGAGTAATCAAACTATTTAGGCACCACCATCCTTGAATCTCTTGCTTTCAATTGCTTCTAGACTCATTTTCGTGTCAACATAGTAGTTCAAAGCAAGATTTTGTCAATTGAATAGTGAGCATTTGCCTCTTGAACACTGATGATCGTCTTTGAAATCGCGGAATAAAAAGCCTTGAATCTGGCAAATTAATTGGATCCTTTTGATCGCTATCTCGGGTTAGATTATGTGTTTTCCTCCTAATCTTTTGTCCTATATCATTAATTTTCAATTTAGGATAATAGATTTAGTTAATTTCATTTTTAATTTAGGATTTCTCTCGCTTCACGTTCGGAAATTTCTCTCTAATTCACTTATCAATTTCTTCGCGACTCTTAATCCAAATTGAGTGATTTTTGATTCAGTGGATTTGTCTTTGAGTTCTCTTTCCAAATATATCAATTTCCCTAATTTCTCACCTCAATTCATTGTCCGATTTCATGAAATTTTAAAAGATCTCTCAAAATTCCCTTATTTCTGCGTGGATTTCACCACTATACTCCTTAATTTGTATATATTAAATAAAATTGGTGAGTTTGCTATTATCTTTTACACGAATCGGTGTGCAATTAACGAACCCATTGATTCGTTCTGTGTGCATGCACGGAAGAGAATTCGCCCTCTCTCCCTCTTTCCTTCCAACTCGCATTCTATGTTGGGTTATGAGGTTGATAGACTTTTCCAAATTTTGATTAAAACATCGAATGCAGTGGAATTCATTGAATCAAATATTCAAAATATTGAGGCACCATGAATAAATGATCCCATCATTTAGTATGTATGAGAAAACATACTTATAGAGTTTCCTTTATAGAGTTCATGAAGCTATTCAAGTGTCTAGCCTCTAGTGGTATCCACACGGTCTCCAGATGGTTGGATCTCCTCTTCAAAGCTATTCACGAAGAGAGAAAGAGAGGAAAGGAGAGAATTGGCACAAGGCTTGCATGAGCACCTTGAGTTGTGGCCGTTCTCCACCAATTTATAATAGACATTTGGTATGTGAATTTTTTTATAAAAATCATCAAAATTATATCTATATCCACCAACATCCATATGCCTTATTTGTCTTACCCTCTAGGTTCATATATCTCACTAGTCAATAACTCTATAAACTAAATAACTCCTCAATGGTCAACCTTAATTAATTCTCTATATCAATATAGAGATTAATTAATCAAGAATCGATTTAACCCAATCGATAGATTGTGTTGCCAGCTAGTTCAGTGCCAAGCTACACCACGTACTCTAGGAGATATGGAGTATGTACGAACTCCCTAATATAATGATGTAGGAGATTTTAGAAAAGGTATCTAAATATTACAATAAGGGGAGGATCTATGAATGATATCACTAGGGATTATTAGTATTATGGATTAATGAATATATGAGAAGAATGATGAGGATGATGAATGTGAGGAGAAGGAAGGATGAATTATAAATTATATAGAAAATAAGAACAATACTAATATAATTCTGGAATGATGAAGAGGTTTTAGAAGAGATAGCACTAGTGATTACTATATATATAGATATATATATTAGAGAATATAAAGATGGAATACAGTAATAAAGTGTCTGGGATATAGAAAAATGTGGATGAGAGAAGGGATGATAAGAGCGAAGAAAGAGAAGAACTGGGTGAGAATACTATATTATATAATAGAAGATAACAGATGTGGGAAGAGACAAAGGAGGGTAAGAGAAGCGAAGATAGAGAGATATGAAGATAATGAATAGTCTCGTGTTGGACTTACGGATTTCAGGTTATGAACTCTTACTCACGAAATTAGGTACGGATGTTACCTGTAGATGACGTGAAGCAAATGCTTAGAAATTACCGATCGATCCAAGATTTTCCTTCGTTTTCTTCTGAACATAAAATGGATGAAAGAGGAAAGAAATGGGGGAGGAAGGGAAAGGAAGGTAGAAGTTTGGAGATGAGGATGCGGAGAAGTCACGGGAAGAACGATGAACACAGGGGTAAAAATAGGGAAGTCCAAAGACCGACCGAAGGTCGGTCGACCGGACCGAACCGAGACCGTCGGTCCCAGAAAATGGACCGGATCGGTCTCGGTCCAAATTCGGTCCGGTCTGCGTTGATTTGACTTGGTCAAACTTAGGTTTAAAAGGAGATTTAAATAAGAGAAAATAAGATTTAAGATATGGAAATGATATAAATAAGGTAAATAAGAAGTTTTAAGAATTGAAGTCTCGGATTTGACAGAGAAAAGTCAAAAGTCAAAGTCAAAGCGTTGACTTTGACCAGTAGTAGATGTTCTGCAAAATCAGAGAATCAAACAGAGTCAGAAGATTACGAAAATTATATATTTGGAAACTAGAGAGAAAATGAAATTTATTGATATACGTTTTGTAATTTTTTGATAAGAAATGGATTTATTATGAATTATTGAAAATCAATGATCAAAAAATCCCTGAAATGAACACCTCAGAGGAAATCTTCAAATTGAATTCCCAAATGAAATCCAAATCTTGCAATTTATATGTCAATAGAAAGCTAAGAACCAGAGGAATCCAACAAGACCAAAATTATCAAATTCTGATTTGTCAATAAAAAGTAATTGACCCCGAAATTCAACGTTTGACTTCTGATGAAAGATGAACAGTCCGTGGTCAAACGTTAAATTGAAGGGTCAAATGAACTCGGAATTTGATGAATTTGCTATCCCCGGAAAGCTGATGAAAAGAGGAATCCAATGAAACTAAAAGCAAGTGATTTGGATTTATAATCGAAGAGATATCCTATTTTCAAAATCAGCGACTTTTCGGACCTAAAATTGGGAAAAATGAAGAACACTATGAACTAATTTGCAAAATTAAAGATCTAAACCTAATAAAAATACAAATTACCTCTTGATAATCAATCAAACCTCACTACTAACCCGATTGCCGCAAGAATGGGGCCTCAATTCTCGTGGATTGAAGCGAATTTGCTCGGATTCTTCCTCGTGGACGTTCGGAATTCAAGGGGAAAATTCGATGAAATCAAGAGATGAAATCGTGATTATTATGCTTCAATGGCTGCCTCTCTACACTCTTGGAAGCAGAGGATCACGAGAACTTAAGACCTTCCTCGAAACTCGCTTAATTTCTTCACGACTCGATCAAAAGTTGAAGAACAAAGAAGGAGTACATGAGTTTTTAAAGAGGGAAATTGGCCCGAAATCGTGGGCTGTAGAGGCGGTCGTGGGAGCGGTTTTCAAGCTTCATGGAGGCGATTCTATGGGCATGGGTCGTGGCTTCAAATCCGCGATGAATCGGCTTGATTTCAGCTCCAATTTCGCTTCACTTGTCCCACGATTTTCGCCACGATTTTCGCCACGATCGCGCCACGATTAGGCCGCGATCGGGCGTCAATCAAGCTGCTCCAGCTTCGTCGATCGCTTGCCGATCGATGGAGGACGATTCCGCTCCGATCCCGCGTCATCTTCTCCTCGATCGCGGTTCGATCGCGCCGCGATCGCGTCGCGATCGCGGCTCGATCGCGCCGCAATCGTGGAGTTCTTCCACGACGTTCAACCGCCGTCCGATTCCGATCTCGCTGGATGGACGATCGCGATTATCTGATCCCGTGCGCCGCGATCGCGATGTAAATCAGCCGTCCGATGATTTGATGCGAGTCATCCGCCAGCCGTCCGGTCGCGATCGTCCCTCGACGAAGATCAGCCGTCCGATCGTGATCAACTCAAAGCCTTCTGTTGATGCCGATCGGGAGCTTCTCAGGATGCCACGTGGTGCGAGGTAAGTCGTCCGATCCTCTTCACTTACTTTCTTTTTTTTCGCACGTGTTTTGATGAAGATCGTGTGGACTCGGGTCCACGCGATCTCGGCCGTTCCGCCTGCATCCAACGCTCATCGCGTTGCCACGTCTCCTGCAAAACAAAAGTCATGTGGGAACATAGTCCCACACGGATTAAAAGAAGGGAAAGGTTGCGGATAAATAGGGGAAAGGATTCCCCTATTAACTATCCTAATATGCCTCTCTGCTCCGCGACACGTGGCGCCCCCATGCGGGTGCCCACGTGGCGCGTGGCCTCCCTGCCATTTGGCGCGCCCCGTGCGCCTCCTGCGTGGGCCACACGCGCCCTGCCACGTGGCCTCAGCGCCACGTCGTAACGGCGCGGTGGACCCGCGCGCCACGTCAGCCCGTCGCCTGGGCCCGCTCGCCACGTCAGCTCCGCGGTAAGCCTACCCCCTTTTTCGATTTTTTTAATAGAAAAAATACTAAAAAATTCAATTAAAAAAATCAAATAAAAAAATCTGAAAAAGGCTTAAAACTTCGAAATTCATAATTTAAAAATATACAACTCCTTTTTTTAATTGAAATTTTCTCCATTTGATCATAAATTCTTTCCTTTTTAATATTATGCCATTTAAAATATGTTTTCAAGAAGGAAATAATATTATTCGAGTCTTTGATGCCAAAGGCCAGGTCTAAGTTCTACTCAGTCCCTTGATCTTTACATAACTTGATAAATGGCTTTTCTTTTTTAAAACTCAAAGTAAAATAGTGTATTGCCTTTTTCTAGATTCTTGGTAGACTAGCATCACAGATAGCTACAGTGGTTCAAGGGAAGGATAAGCCAACATATGCTCCATATCGCGAAGATGGGGACATGTGTATTATAGTAAATGCAAAGGATGTCTGTGTCTCTGGAAGGAAGCTGACTGATAAGTTTTATCGCTGGCATTCCGGGTCTGCAGGATATTAAGGAGAACGATGTGATGATTTACATGAATAATTGATGATTTTTCTGCAAGATATTAAGGAGAACGATGTGATGATTTACATGAATAATTGATGATTTTTCTGCAGTAATTGATGTGATGATTTTCTGCAGGATATCTTTCTTACTTATATTTTTTAGGATATATTTATTTATTTATATTAAGGAAATAGGGAAATGGATCTCTTTTCAGGTACGCTGAAAAGACCGAAGTTAAGACCGAACCGGACCGTGATCGAGGTGGACCGAGACCGAGACTTGGACCGAATGGTGTGCCAAAAACCGGACCGGACCGGGACCGCCCAACCCTAGGTAAAAATCACCAACGAACCAAACTTTTATCAAATTCAACATCTTTGTTCTCCAATACAATTTGCGTTTTATAGAAAATTAGAGAGGAGGGAAGTTAAATGGGCGGTTATTGCCATCGGGAATGCTTCTTGCATCTTTTCGACGTCTGTTACGTGTTGCCTGCAATTGGATCGACATCGATCTTGGACATGGATCGGTTGATCTTCACTTGGTTATTCTCCAGACTTAATTAGGCTACGGGTGGAGAGGTAGATGACGGAGATGACCAGGTTCCCGTAGCTTTCCGCCGTTGTAATCGTTTCTTCCGAGATTGCAATACCGGAGATATCGCATTTTTCTTAGATGCTACCGGCGTAATTTTTGACCATGGAGAAGAAAGTGGGGATATAGAGTTTAGCGTTGACATGGCTAGTATAATTCTCTAGGAACGTATCCGTTTGAACTTTCCGCAGCTTGTTGATGTGCTATTGAGCGTCGCTGTTAGGACAGGGTTCCATTGTGAGGAAGCTCAGGAAAGCAATAGAACGATTCTCATCGTCAATAAGAGTCCCCAGTTTCATGAGAGATTATGAAACTCCTTAAAGTTCCGCAACCGTGGCGAGTGGCGTTGGACGATTTCCGTGAGTATCGCACGCCCCTGGAGCGGGTCGTTGTTGCCTCGATAGACAGATATCGACAGACGTTGAATCCTTGGATGCTCACTTTATGCCCGCACATCTCGATCTTGTGGATTTCATCGTAACGGACGCCTTGTCCGGATCTTAAGAAGTCCTCTTCTCTTTGTGGGATCTTTATGCCTCATCGTTTTATATTCTTGTATCGCCGCTTTCTCCACCATCGCTAAATCTCTATTTCTTGCTGTCAAAGATTCCTGTAAGGAAATGAAGAAGTTCGACGTGTGAATGCAGTCACGCGAGACAGCAACTGAGAGTGATAAGGCATCAAGCTGACTCTTCGTCTTCCAATCGTGTCGAATATCATCTTCTTTGAGCTTAGCTATTTAAATCGCGTGACTGTGGTATTTCTCTTGCTTTGCTTCTCTCCTATGACAGTCTAATGCTTTCCTCGTCGTGGATTACCTTTGTAATCCTCGGGAGCTGAATCCTCATTGGACTTTGTCTTCTTCTTTAGTTGTAGGACTCAAGGTCATGACTTTGCTCAACTTCAGTAGTTTCTTCTCTTGTTATCTGTCCTTAATCATCTCCGGGTAGCCTTCATTCTTCTTCTTAATAAGCACAGTCTAGAAATAGGGGACTTGTCAGATTCTCCCCACAGTGAACTTCTCTCTTCAGTAGAAATAGGGAATTTGTTTAGAGGGGAGGTAACTCTCCTTGTTGATTCTTCCTTCAAGCTTTTCAGAGATGGTTTGTAGGTATCTTCTTTGATCTCATAATGGTAAGAAGGTGATGTTCCATTTCCTCTTCAATTGTATTTGACTTGAAATAGAATTCAATGGCCATGCTTCCATATGTAATAATGGTTTAGATCTCTCCTAAATTCTAACTAAGGGAGGTTTTCAAAGAGAAGGACATTTAATATCAAAAGGATTCCTATTAATTTTGACATCATTACTTTATAGATATAAAAGGTACCGATGATATGGTGGATATGGTTTGGAAAATAGGGAACCTATATCAAGGTAACAGGGTGGTTGACTTGGTTCATTTAAGGAATTCTAGGTTTTTAAAGATAAGGATTAAATGTTTGACCAAGTCAATCTTTAGATCAGTATAAAATGGGGAAAGGAGGGAAGATAATTCCCTTAAGATCTACACTCTCTTTAATTATTTAGAGAGGTCTTCTTCATCCATTTAATAAATGGATAAGTTGGTGGATAAGGAGGAGGAGGAGGAGATGGAGGAGGATAGGTTCACTTAGAACCCTTGTGTTCATGTTTTTTAAATAATTCTCCATCATAGAACCTTTTTGACATCGATTAGCATGTATATATAATCCTTCATCTGCACGAGACTCATGAATGACTTAGGGTATGGTCAACTGTCAAATCTTAATCGGTCACTCAAGTTAGTACTTGTGTGTGTAGAAAATCATCAGGAAATCCTCCAATATTTCCATTACTTTGGCCAAGGATTTCATGGTATCTCATTCCTTAAGTGAATCTCCTCAAATACCAAGGGTGGATGATCCCATCTTGACCATACAATCATCTTCAAGTACTTCATATCGTATTTGATATATGATGTTTTTGAGATCCCGTGGCTAGGGATTTATAAGTCATAATCAAAACACGATCATCCATCCATAAAATATCTTTTGTGTCTTAAGTAAAAGGACTACATACACAATCATGACATGAATCAACTTGATTGACAATTAGGTATAATTACCATTCAAGGATTCATATGGATCAATTTAGTGACCTCTTTCTTCAAAGAGTACCCACTATTTATCCTTGGTGTCTCTACATTGATGGCTACCATATCAGGCGTACTCATCATATGAGTTGGATTAGATAGTGCTATTATTTTTGGATAATTTAATGTCCCTCTTGAATATCACACAAACAAGAATGTTTAGAGCATATGTTTAAACCCTAGTGATCATTATATTATGATCTCATCATAATTTACTTAGTCATTGCATATGCTCATAGACTTTATTACAAACATCACACATGAATGACAATGAATAAATTTCATTTCAATGAATATAGACAAGATGCATGGAAGTGTGATTGGCTTATTGGCCACATACTATCCATCACTCTCTCGCGCATATGTGAATTGAAAAGAGAGGGAGAGCCTCTCTTCTCCCACTCCCTCTCTCTTCTCACTCTCTCTCTCTCTCATCCATAATTTTCTACCTCAATGTTTGTGTTTTCTTTGTCTGCGCTTCTCGCCATCTAAGGACAGAAAAGAGAGAAGAGAGAGAAGAGAGAGTGGAGAGAGGAGAGGGGCATTTAATGTAAATATTTTGTGTTTCAGCAAAGGTTGACCGGTGCGGGTTCACCGGAGCGGATTGACCATGACACATTGACAAGCATGATTTGAGGAGAGAGAAATAAAATCAATCGTCAAGGGTCATCAAAATTAAAAGCTTGATATTTGATGATTCTAATAGAGTTAGGGGCTGGAATTTTATGGGCATGATCGTCATTTCAAGTTCTATAAATCTGGGCTGATTTAAGTTTTGACACAAAAAAAGGGTTATCAATGTTTATTTGTGTGCTTCTAGCATTGGCAAGGCAAAGGCAAAGAAGGCAGCGACTGATCATTCTTCATGTATGGTACATCATTTTTAGTGAGCTTCTTCTCTTTTCTTTTCATTCCTTGTGTTGAATGAAAGACACCAAGTTTGGGCGAAATGTACAAGCTCTCAAAGGTTTGTTTTGATTAGAGAGCATCACGAGCATATATATTCATCATTAATCCTTATATTAGAATCAATTTCTATCCATCTTTTCCATTTTCTCATATTTTTATCAATATTTTCATATTTGCAAACCACTTTTCTACCATCGATCAAGGGTTTTCAATCTTTGAAAGGAGGTTGGAAGCATTTGTGATGTAGGATATTTCTAAGATTGTTAATATTCCTACAGATTAGGGGAGGATCTATGAAGTGATATCAATGGAATAATGTAGGAGAGGATAGAAAAGATGATAGGAGTGTATAGAAGGAGGTAGGAAGACTGAATAGATAAATTAGGATAGATAGGATGATAATAAGAGAATGTTGAAGAGAGAATGAATGATATAATAGATAATATAAGTAGTGGTTTAGAAGTGATAGTATAAAATAGATATAATATAAACGATAATATCAATTAAGCGGACTGATATTTTGGAATATAGGATAATAAGAATACGGATAATAAGAAGACGAAGAGAATTAGACGGGGATAGGATAATGTGTAGAGGGAATGCAAGAGAGAACAGAGTAGAAAAGGAATCGGATAGTTCCAGAAGTAGAGGGTGTAAAGAAAATGGCGGTGATAGGAGAGTGACGAAATTAGAGAATGGAAAAGAAAGAAGAGAGAGAAGGGCGGTCTAACAGTGGACTTACGATTTTTGGAAGCGAACTATTGTCACGGCGAAGGGTGATAGAGGATGATACCTTGAGGGCGACGTGAAGAAAATGCTTTCGAGAATACCATATTGATCCAGATTTTCCCTTGTTTGCGCTGACGCGAAATGGTGAAAGGCGACAGAAATGGAGGGAGGAGAGAAAGTGAGATAGAACTCGGAAGAGAAGAAGAGGCGGGATGATTGATGGGGATACAGTGAAGACGATGAACACACGGGTAACCAAAGATAACCAAGAACAACTTTTCATTCAATAAATTCTGTCTTTGTTCTCTTACAATTTGCCATTTTATAGGATTACGAAAAGAGGAGTTACGGTTGGAACGTCGCTTCGTGACGGGTATGTTCCACGTTGATTTACGGTTTGACCGGTCTTGCGTCGTATTTCTTTTCTTAAAAAAATCACTCGGTTGAGGCAATAATATTGGTGATAGTGCTCTTGTTTTGGCGCGGATAAGGAATTCGTTTTGAAGCTCGTGTGATGTGAGCTTTGTAGATGATAATACTCGTGATTCCGGGGTGACGGAAATGCTGACTTTCATCCTCTACTTGGTCGGCTGGCGATAGGGAAGAGACGTGTCGCGAAAGGGAGCGTCAGTTGTTGCGGTTTCTTCATCTTCTCATAAGTTAGTTTCAGCTTTCTTCTTTGACGGGGTCACCACGGGTGCGGAAACACGTGGACGGTTATGTATTTTTCCGTCGTTCGTGGCGGTTGGAATCCGGAGAGGTGAAAACGCTTTGACTGGGAGAAGACGATGGGGAGAGTAGGCGGGACGATGAGTTGCAAAGGATTCGCGTTGTTGTTAGGAAATCCCGGTCCACTGAGATAGAGACGGTCTCCTCCCGAGCAGGTTCGTCATCCTGCATGGAAAACTACCCCCTCCGAAACTTCTCGAGCGATTTCTAAGCTTACAGCATCTTTCCGTGGTCAACGTTGATATTTTGTTGACCGAGCTTCCAAGGTGAGTTGAAGAGAAATACGGGAAGTTATTATGTGGTTTTTCCTTTTCACCGAAAGCTTGCGTTTGGGTTTTCGACGCTTCAGCTTTTGTTAAATTGCTGTGCGTCATATAAATTTGTTCAGATCTCCAATGATCAATAAATATCAGTCAGACCATTCCTTTTGTTCTTCGGAACTTGTGGAGGTCCTTCTGTTACGGGATTAATTTCCTGTGATAGTCTTCTTTCAATTTTCACGGTTGGCTTAAGTCATCTTCTTTGCTCAAATAGTGGTGATGGATCCAATCCTTCTTTATCTTCTTCATTAGTGGGGTGTTGGAAGATAACCTTCATTGCTTGAAGTCTTCTTCATGTCGATGATCTTCATATACATTGTCTTCATAGATGCATGATTTACTCCTGCATTGGCTTTGTCTTGAAGTAAATCAAGAAGATAATGCACTTTCATAAAGTAGATCTCCTGTAAGTCTATCTAAAGGTGGTTTTCAAAGAGAAGGAACATACAAATGGATTCCTACTGATTTTTCTTTTTAGATCATTATTTAAAATGATATAAGGTACCTATGATATGGTGGAGAAGTTTTGGAAAATGAGGATCCTATATCAAGGTAGAAGGTGGTTGACTTGGTCCATTCAAGGGATTCTAGGTTTCTAAAGATAAGGATTAAATGCTTTGACCAAGTCAATCTTTAGATCAGTATAAAATAAGAAGAGGAGGGAAGATAATTCCCTTAATATCTACACTCTCTTTATTTATTTAGAGAGGTCTTCTTCATCCATTTAAGGAATGGATAATTTCTGAAATTGGTAGATAACGAGGAGGAGGAGGAGGAGGAGGAGGATAGGTTCACTTTGAACCCTTGTGTTCATGTTTCTAAAATAATTCTCCATCAATTTGATTAGTTCATTTCATTTTTGCGTACATCTTTTTCCTTTCATCCATCATTTTCACTTTCTTAATATAAAATTACCAAAAAAGATTCTTGATTTCAATCTTTTAACCTTCCTCCTTGTGGATTCGACCTAGACTAATCACTGTGCTAAATTGAATTCCAAATTTGATGAGTTGAGCAAAGTTTTTTTGATACGTGAATTTTCGCATTCAACGATCGTATTTTTCACCTATCATTTGTCTCTACTGATGTGACATTCTATGTATAATCACTCTATCTCCTTCACCTCCACCTCATGTACTCCACCTCTAACACCATCTCCATCCCTTGAACCGTCCTCCTCTTCTTCATCTCCAGTGGACACATCTCATCTACCTACTCCAATAGACCTCGCTCCTCTCTTATAAATAGTGGTGGAGGTAGTGGGGTGGAGATAGTGATCTCCACCCCACTACCCAACTCTCTTGCTTCTCCACTACTCATTGATAACATGCAACTTATAATTGTCATTAGATTATTATTAATGAAAATTAAGACATAAGAGATTCCACTCCTATGCATGTTATCATAATTAGAGTGTGTATTTATCATTCTACGTAATTTGAAGTTATAATCTCAAATTATATTATTTTAAGGGATTATCATGCATAATTAAAAGTTGATATTTTAGAGTAGATTATTCCAATTTTAAATTTGAGATTAGAATTGAAATATAAATGAAAAATAATAAGAGAAAATATTTTTATATACGTTCCTTTATTTTTCTAAGTTTTATTTTTCAATGAAAATGTGTCTTTTTGAGTTAAAAATTTATTCCTTTTCTATATCCCAAATTTAAAATTTTAAAATAGAAATTAATCAATTTGTGATGAAAAAAATTTTGTTAAAAAAAGAGTTGTATTTTGAAAGTTATGAATTTTCTAATTTTTAGGGGTTTTTTGGAATTTTTGTAAAATTTTCTAGATTTATTGTGAATTTATTATAATTGAAAATATTTTAAAATTATTTTTATGTGCATCCTAACATGGTGGATGAAGTGGCATGTGGCACACATGTGTAAGTGTAGTTAGTGGTTGAGCGCTCTATAAAGGGCATAAGCTAACCACTTAATCTGCGTCAATATTTATCTGCAAAAATTCTTGCAAATTTTCTAATGTTGCATTATGTTTTTATTTCTCTTACACATGTGACGTGGCACGCTAAGAAGCGTCTGATTGACGCATAAGAAAAAGTCTAAATCGTATCCCTTCAATTTTACTTAAGTGAAGGGGGTATGCAACGTGTTCTAATCGGACGACAATACATTTATTAAACACCAATCGATTCTAGTTGTTCATCTTGGAGTTATAATGATCTTGATTAAATGTGCCTGATGGACTCCTACGAACGTGTGGCATCATTTCAAGCATTCGATGGAAATCAAACGATAACCATTACATGACGATTGCCCTACACACAATGACGCAGCGTAATCTGGACACTCCATCAAGGATCCAACGGTCACAGTTTTAGAATGGTGATTTGTATCTTGAGGATTAATCACAGTCGTTGAGTGAAGAATAGAACGCAATTCGACAGCCAAGGCCAATTCACACCCTATTTATACCCCCCCTTCTTTGACGGTGTAAACCATTCTTGGATGTTTCAATCGATCTAACCTTTTGGAAAACATAATCCTTCAACCTCTTGTTTTTTTCCTCTTCTAGACTTATAGTGTTTGAAATAAAGACTTTTGTCCAAAGAATAGGAAGAATTTGCTGCTTCAAACTTTGAATTTTTTTTTTTTGAAATGCGTAATGAAAAGCCTTCGTCGTGAAATTAATTGAATCATTTTGAGCATGATTTTGGGTTAGAATATGTGTTTTATTCCTAATATTTTGTTTTATAACATTAGATTTTAATTTGGATGCATATATTAGCTTAATTTTATGAATTTTTATCATTTTTCCTTTCTTCACGATCAAATTTTGTCTCTTCATTTTGCTCCTTTATTCTCCGTGAATACTAATCCAAATCGAATGATTTTTAATTCCCCATATTTTTCTTAGAGTCTTCTTTTTTAAAATACTAATTTCCCCAATTTCTCACCTCAATTGATTGTTTGATTTGATCAAATTTTGAATACATCTAAAAAATTCCCTAATTCTTCGTGGATTCAACCTTTATTCACCATTATACAAATCAATTCATGATTAAATTTTTAAGTTGGTGACTTTTAAAATTATTTTGACACGAGAAAGTGTGTTTTCAACAATCGCACAAATTCATTTCATCATTCATGATGTACATGATGTCATCAGTTTGTATCTTTACTCTAATCTCTATGCTTCCGCTCGTCGACTCCTTGACCTCATGCTCAAACGCAATGCCCATTGCATTGCCATTATACGATCTTCACTTTCCTATCATTCTTTGCAAAGGTAAGCACTCTTGCACCCTTCACCCTATTTCCCACTTTGTAGTTACAATAATCTTCACTTACGTGCAGTCTCCCTTTCTCTTATTACTGAGTCAATACCCAAGTCGCACTTAGAAAGTAGTAAAGCTACCTCACTGGAAGGCAGCAATGGACTTAGAGTAAGAGGCTCTAGTCAAGCGGCAAACATGGGTACTAGTAGCTTCACTAGCCAAGACTAATGTTGTTGCATGCAAATGGTTGTTCACACTCAAATAAAATCCTGATAGAATGATTCATCGACAAAAAGCTCATCTAGTTGCATGTGGGTTCTCCCAAACCTATGAGATTGACTACAAAGAGACTTCTCCCTTATGGCATGCCTTTAACTCAGTTTGCATTATTCTCTCTTTGACGGTGAATCAAGGATGGTCTCTTCATCAACTTGACGTGTCCATTGCCTTCCTCTATGGTGATCTTATTGAGCATGTCTTTATGGAGCAACAACTTGGGTATGCAGTGCAAGGGGAGACTACATAGGTATGTCATCTCCATCTCGCTATCTATGGTATGAAGCCAAGCCCACGTGTGTGGTTTGAAAAATTTAGTCAGCTTACCCTCTCTCAAGAATTGAATCCTTGTGAAGTGGACCCTACTGTCTTTCAGACCTCTACTTTTTCTAGATGCATATCATATTGGTTGTATATGTTGATGATATCCTTATCACTATGAGCCACATTGTTGGCATTTCTCGAGTCAAGGCTTAATTACATCGGTATCTTATTATTCATGATCTAGGTACTCTAAAGTATTTCTTGGGCATCGAGTTCACTTATCAATTAGGAAAGTTGGTTCTAAACCAATAAAAGATGTCCAAGATATACTTATAGAGGTCAAACTTTTGTGGTGCAAGCCTAGTGTATCGCCCTTTGATAGTAAGCCTAACTTTTTCGGATTGTACCTCTCCACTACTTGAAAATGTTCATGCCTATCGATGACTTGTGGGTCTCCTTAGCCAGTTTATGCATTTACCCCAGGAGATCCATTTGTAGGTTGCTCTTTGTGTACTCACCTATCTCAAGCATGATCCTTGATGTGGTCTTCTCTAACAACGACATAGTCATCTTCACATGGAGGCCTACTTTGAGTCCAGCTATGCAAGTGATCGTGGTGATAAAAAAATCTATGTCCAAATATTGCACATTAGCTGGCAGAACCTTTTCACTTGGCAAGGTTGAAAGCAACATGTTGTCTCTCCCTCCAATGTCAAGCCAAATAACGTGCTATGATACATGCTTCCTCTAAGATACTTTGGGTATGTTCATTTCTATATGAGCTTGGTTTTCCAGTACAGGGTACCATGCTCATGTATTGTGATAATCAAGCTGCAATCTTTCTTCCCAACAATCCTATTTTTCATGAACACATCAAGATTGGTTGTCATGCTATTCACCATTGGGTACTTGACAGGTTCATCATCACACCTCATGTTGGTTCTTCCAACCAGGTGGCATACATAAACAAAAGGGCCAAGCATTGCCTCCTATGACTCCATGTCTCGCAAGTTCGGCTTGTTTGATCTCTACGCTCTAGCTTGAGGGTGAGTGTGAGTATATATGGACTAGAATGCCACTTTTGTAATTCTAGATTTACTACTCTCTCCTTTCCCTTCTATGTCTATTTTCTCCTCTATTTTCTTAATCAAGATCATTCTCTCATTTTCAATTTCTACATTGTCTAACTTATAAACTTTGGGGAAGGTCCTCTCTTGTTTTAGCCTTAGGATCCAAATCACTCCTAAGTAGGTTTTTTTGCTATCACCATACCTACTTTGAGTGATATGGAATTTAGATAGCGTATGAGATTTAAAAAATGGACTAAAGTAACCATTTAGCTTTGATGCGTTACAACAACAACCACATCAAAAATCAGGTCTTGTTACATAACAATATTTATATGAGACCAAGCTTGATGGTTTGTTTTTCTACCACAAGACCATTAAAGGTTTGGGAATGAATTAGGGTGAGACATTTCAAGGCATTGTAAGTCATATGAGAAGGGTGCTCATTAGTTGTATCATCATTTGGTGTGCTACCACAGATTTGTGCTACAATCCATTGAGATTCGGATCTCCCCTAAGAAATTTTTTATGTCTCCCAATCTACATATCACAGGGTTTCATAGTGTGAAAAAACAAGTAGAATTTATGTTAATATCACAAGTAGAATTTTACAAAAGTATCCAAGGTGACCCACTGCACTACATATTAAATGAAAATAATTTGGCATACCAGCTGGCTCAAAGGCTTGAAGATTATCTTTACACCTCAGCAAATTGATGATGTTCCAAAAACTAATGGACGTCTTAAGCCAGGATTTCTTAAGAAGAATATTGATAACATGAAATTTACACTTGAATTTATATGATTATTAATGAAAATTACGGCATAAAATATTCCATTCCTATATATTTTGTCATGTTTGGAGTATATATCTATTATTCTATAGAAATTTAAGCTATAATCTCAAAATGTACTATTCTTGAGATTATATTATTCCCATCTATATTTGAGATTCTTATAAGGTTTTAATGTTAAATAAATAGAGAAAATACTTTTTATACTATCATTTATTTTTGTAACTTTATTTTTCTAAAAGAAATGAGTGTATTTTTGAAATCAAAATTTATTCTCATTCTATATCTTTAATTTAACTTTTTAGAAATGATAGAATATTTAATTTCTGATCTAAGAAAATAAATTTTGATTAATTTGGAGTTATATTTTATAAGATATGAATTTTTTTATTTTTAGGGATTTTTTTGAAAATTTTCTAATTTTTTATAAATTTATATGGATTTATTTTGAATTAAAAAAGAATAAAAAATCATTATAACATCGAGCGCTGACATGGCAACTGACGCGGCAAAGCAGAAAATGCATCGTCATGTGGCAGCATATGTACACGCCACGTGGCGCACAATGTATACATCTGTGTGCGTGTGTGTGCGTGTATGCGGGCATGTGTGCGTATGTGTGTGCATGAGTGATTAGTGATATTAAGCATCCTTTTCAAGATTTTTTCTAACTCACTAATCACTCATATGTTATATACTCGTGAATTAGCTTTAGTTTTCATCATGTGGAATTATTTTTGTTTTTATGCGCAGGTGACAAAACAACTTATGCGGTCGCTGAAAACATACAATCGTCAGTCTTAAAAAATTTATCATTCCAAACTCACAATTACAAAAATAGGAAATCAAGTACACCATAAAGATCGGGTTGATCCATAGAGAACACGGTTGACTTTGATCGAAGGGTTGACTTGGTCAAACTTAGGTTTAGTTATGGATTTTAAGTGTTAAAGCCCATCTTCTTCTCTCTCCCCTATTGGGCTGAAGCCCACTTTCTCCCTCTCTCTCTATCCTTTCTCTCTCTCTCCTCTCTATATATTTCTCTATCGCTTGCATGTACACATCACATCAAACCCTATTTTCGTTTTTCCTCTCTTTCGTGTTCCTCTCTCTAACATGGTATCAGAGCAAGGATAGGAAATATCTTAGGGTTTCCCTAAGACGCCGCCGCCCTCAAGCGCCGCTGTCTTGTCTTGCGACGCCGCCGCCATTGGTATCTCCTGCGACGCCGCCGCCATCAGCCTCAGCCAGCCCTGCTGCCGCCGTGTGGCCTGCGCCCTGACCATCGCGCCTTGCCCTCCGTCGCGCCCTGCCCAGCCGTCGCGCCCTGCCATCGTGCGTCCTGCTGCAGGCCGTCGCACCTTGCTGCCAGCCGTCGCCCTGCCCAGCCACCGATCAAGTGTCTGGTCGTCGCCGTGCCTGCGCCTAACCGTCGCGCCTTGCTGCTGACCGTCGCGCCTTGCCCCTCTGTCACGCCCTGCCCAGCCGTCGCGCCCTGCCATCGTGCGTCCTGCTGCCTGCCATCGTGCGTCCTGCTGCCATCGTCGCGCCTTGCTTAGCCGTCGCGCCCTGCCCAGCCGGTGCCTTGCCGTCGCGTCCTGCTGCCAGCCATCGCGCCCTGCCGTCGTGCTGCCTGCGCCCTGGCGTCGCGCTCTGTTGCCGGCCGTCGCGCCTGCCCAGTTGTCGCGCCTCTGCCGTATCGCCCGGCTGCCTTCGCCATGCTGCCACCGCTGATCTGCCCTGCCGCATCGACTCATATCCCGCCGCCGGTTCATCTTCCCAGCTACTGATCTCCACATGGCCGAGCCTACCACCGTGTCGTCATCCTTTGAGGTCACTCAGCCCTCTCAGCCAGACGAGGGTTGTCCCGGCAATCCGGAAAGCACTCTATCGTGAGTGCCCTGGCCAAGCCGGCATACGTGTTCGACGGGTCCAATTATGGGCCCTGGAGGGGCGCTTTCGTGGAGTTCCTCAATGCCCATGGCCTTCGGCATCATCTGACTGATCCATCGCCGAAGGAATCGGACCCGAGTACTCGAAGTGGAGCCGACTGGAGTCCGCGGTATGTTCCTGGCTTATCTCTAGTGTAGCGACACAGATCATGAAGCCGCTCAGCATGACTCGTCCTGCCCGTGCCTTGTGGCTCAAGTTGGAGACGATGTACACCAACAAGAGCAACGTCAGCCGGACAGTTCGCCTTTATGAGGAGCTATTTGCATGTCGCCAGGGCACTAGGACTCTCCAGAGCTACTATGGATCGGTTGATGCCATCTTCACCAACCTAGAGCTCTATCAGCCACTGGTCTTGGATCTTGATATACTTCGACGGTACCGCGATGAGCTCTGAGCGGGAGCGGTTCTTAGCGGGCTACGTCCTGAGTTGGCTGACATGATCCGAGGACAGGTGCTAGGGGGATCCCGGGTATTACCCACTCAGGAGATCTTTGCAGCCGCACTTCGAGTGCAGGACAGCCTGCCCACCTCCCAGTCCTCGCAACCCGTCGAGGCTTCAGCACTCATCGCATCAGGCGGGGCTCCCAGAGCGTCTAGAAAGAGCACATCTTCCGGGAAGACCCGGAACTCCTGTCCACCCTGCAAGTACTGCGGGAAGCTGACTCACCCGTCAGAGAAGTGCTGGAAGGAGTTCGGGAAGCCTGCTTGGGCCCTGGCTGCCTCTGGAGGTAAGGCATCCTCGACTACATCCCCGGTGGAGGGATCATCCTCGACCACTACTCCCTCGGCTGCGGGAGCGGTCAGCCTCGCGCTATCTCCCTCGGAGCTGGCCTACATTCAGGCATCACGGGCCTCCTCACTTTGTCCGCCTGCGGCACCATCAGCCAGTCTTGCAGCACTGACGAGCAGCTTGGTGTCATATGCGGGAGGACGGGGATCTTCTCCAGGTACGCCGTCTATCTCAACCCCTCATATGACTTCTTGGGTTATTGACTCGGGGGCATCTTCCCATATGACTGGTTTTCCCTCTGTCCTCACTTCTTATCGGCCTGAAACCTCCATTCCTAATGTCCGTATTGCTGACGGTCGCTCTTGTCCCGTCCTTGGCTCTGGCCAGTCTCGTGCCACCTCTTCCCTTCCTCTACAGCACGTCTTGTATATTCCTAGATTCCCTGCCAATCTGTTGTCCATCAGTGCGATCACCAAAGCCCTTCACTGTGGTGTGTTTTTCTTTCCTCATCACTGCGTCTTCCAGGATCTCGACACGGGCCGGAGGATTGGACTGGGCCGTGAGAACGGACGAGGCATCTACGAGCTCGTGGCTGACTCTCCATCTACGGGCCTTCAAGCCCTTTTTGCACTATCTGCTTCTTCTAGTTCCCTTCATGACTCTCTTTTGTGGCACTGTCGCTTGGGGCACCCTAGTTTTGTCAAACTTAAAGAAACTCTTCCTTGGTTACACTTATCTGAGTTTCAGTGTGAGTCTTGTGAACTAGGGAAACACCATCGATCGTCGTACCCATCACGTACTGGTCCACCTACCCATCGCCCGTTTGACTTGGTTCACTGCGACATTTGGGGTCCGGCTCCTCATACCTCTCCTACAGGAGGCAAGTACTACATGGTGTTCGTCGATGACTACACCCGGGCGAGTTGGACATATATCCTGAAGAGTCGAATGGAGGTACTTTCTCGCGTTCAGCACTTCCTCCTTGAGATTATTACCCAGTACGAAACGATGGTCAAAATCCTCCGCACAGACAATGCACTTGAGTTCACTCAGAAGGCGATTGAGGAACTCTGTCTGGCTCATGGTATAGTTCATCAGACTACCTGCCCATATACCTCGCAGCAGAACGGGGTGGCCGAGCGGAAGCATCGACACCTCCTGGATATGGTACGCACACTGCTACTGGCTATGAGGGTACCTCAGTATCTCTGGTGTGAGGCTGTTCTGACTGCTACATACCTGGTGAACCGCCTTCCATCTGCCGCACTTGGAGGAGCTATTCCCCTTCAGCGATTGACTCCTGCTGCTGACCTCTTCTCTCTACCACCTCGAGTGTTCGGCTGCACTGCCTTTGTCCAGGATCACACCCCTGGCCTCTCCAAGCTGGCTCCTCGTGCACAAAAGGGTGTGTTTGTCGGCTACTCTCGGACTCAGAAGGGCTACCGTGTGTACTTTCCAGATCGGCGACAGTACATTACTTCGGCAGATGTGACCTTCCATGAGGACGTTCCCTATTTTACCTCTCCTCCGTCTAGCGAGGACCTCTCCTCCCCATCCCTCCTTCCTTCGGTATCTGCTACCACTGTTCCTGACCTCCCTATGACTGTCCCGATTCCCTTCCCTGAGGTGTCACCACCCTCGGCATCCCTCCCGTCTGACCCATCCTCTGAGCCCGAATCTCCCTCCTCGCCGCTCTCCACTGTTCCGGCTCCCTTGTCACCACCACCTTCCCCACCGCCTCCCGTATCTGATCTTGATCTTCCCATTGCCCTTCGCAAGGGCACTCGGCAGTGCACGCAATACCCTATCGCTCATCATGTCTCTCCTGCCCGCCTTTCTCCTTCCTATCAGTCCCTTGCTCTTGCCGTTCTAACCGAGTCAATTCCCAAGTCGTATATTGAGGCGTTGCAGGTACCGGCGTGGAAAGAGGCGATGGATATGGAGTATGCGGCCTTCATCCAGCGGGAGACCTGGACGCTGGTTTCTCGGCCCATTGATGCCAATGTTGTCTCCTGCAAGTGGGTGTACTCCCTCAAGTACAATCCTGATGGCTCCATCGCTCGCTACAAGGCGCGTCTCGTGGCTCGTGGCTTTTCTCAAGCCTATGGTCTTGACTATCATGAGACATTCTCGCCTGTGGCGCGCCTCAGCTCCATCCGTGTTCTCTTCTCCATTGCTCTGGATCAGTCCTGGCCGCTTCATCAACTGGACGTGTCCAATGCCTTCATTTACGGAGACCTCGATGAGCAGGTATTCATGGAGCAACCGCCTGGGTACGTTGCTCAGGTGGAGTCGTCTGAGGTGTGTCTCCTCAAGAAGGCTATCTATGGGCTGAAGCAAAGCCCGCGTGCGTGGTTCCACAAGTTCTCGCAGCTGCTCTTCTCGTATGGCTTTGTCTCTACTGTATTTGATCTGATTGTCATGCGGAAACGCACCTCGCATGGATGTGTTATCCTGGCTGTGTATGTGGATGACATCATCATCACTGGTGGTGACGACACCGAGGTGGCTGCGACCAAGGCTTATCTGGCTCAGCACTTCATCACACGAGATCTGTCTCCCCCCGGGTACTTTATTGGACTTGAGATTGCTTACCGTCAGGGGCAGATGTCCATTTGTCAGCAAAAGTACGTGCTAGATCTACTAGAGGAGACAGGGACGCTGGGGTGCAAGCCGGCCTCCTCACCTATGGAGCAGAATGTGGACTGGTGGGACAATGCTACCGCACTTCTTGAGGACGCAGGCATCTACCGCCGACTTGTGAGGAAATTGATCTTCCTCACCGTGACTCACCCGGACATCTCCTATGCGGTTAGTATCTTGAGTCAATTTATGCAGGCTCCTCGCACTATCCATCTGGAGGGTGTCTATCGGCTTCTGGCGTACCTTAAGAGAGCTCCGGGGAAGGGCCTCTTGTATCGGCGACAGGGTCATCTACGCATTGAGCCCTACTTTGACTCTGGGTTCGCTGGTGACAAGGAGGATCGGAAGTCACATGGTGGCTATGCCACCTATGTTGGAGGTAACCTGGTCACATGGCGCTCTCAGAAGCAGTCTATCGTGTCCCGCTCTAGTGCCGAAGCCGAGTATCGAGCCATGGCGGATACCACGGCAGAAATGTTGTGGCTACGCTCTCTTCTCACCGAGCTTGGCTTCCCGCCAGAAGGGCCTATGCAGATGTACTGCGATAACATGGCTGCTACCTTTATCGCCAGTAATGCTATGTTCCATATGAGGACGAAGCATATTGAGATTGACTGCCACTTCATACGACAGTATGTCGATAATGGTACCATCTGTACCCCGCACGTCGCTTCCGCACATCAGCTGGCAGACATCTTTACTAAGGCCCTACCGGGCCCTGCATATGAGACCATTGGATCCAAGCTGGGCATGTTTGATCTCCACGCTCCAGCTTGAGGGGGAGTGTTAAAGCCCATCTTCTTCTCTCTCCCCTATTGGGCTGAAGCCCACTTTCTCCCTCTCTCTCTCCTTTCTCTCTCTCTCCTCTCTATATATTTCTCTATCGCGTGCATGTACACATCACATCAAACCCTATTTCCGTTTTTCCTCTCTTTCGTGTTCCTCTCTCTAACATTAAGAAATGAAAGTGATATAGAATTAATGGAAATGAGATGAATATATCACAGAATATATTTTAAGAACTTTAGAAAATCATTTGGACGAAAAATAGTCAAAAGTCAAGGTCAAAGTGTTTACTTTGACCAGACGTTAACTTTTTGTAAAATCAAAGAAAAAGAGAGTAAAATGTTACGAAAATTATATATTTAGAAACTAGAGAAAAAAATAGAAAATTTTCATATATAATTCGTGATTTTTAGAGAAGAATTCGGTTTATTATGATTTATTGAAAAGCAATGATAAAAAAAATCCTAAAATGAGCAATTCGGTGAAATATTATCAAATTGACAAACCAAATGATATCCAAATCAAGCAATTCACATATGAATAGAAAGCTAACAATCAGATGATTCCAAAGAGACAAAAATTGTCAAATTTCACCTTGTACTTAAAAGTAATCACCCCCGCAAGTCAACCCCCAAATTTGGATTGAAAATGAATAGTCAATGGTCAAACGTCAAATTGAAGGGCCAAATGATGATAAAATTTTACGAATTAGATATCCACAGAAAAGATGATGAAACAAGGAATCTAATGCTACCAAAATCAAAAGATTTGGACATAAGAAAAGGGAGAAATCATTGTTTCAAAATCAGCAAAAATCAGCACCAAAATTTTGGCAAAACGATGAAAAATATAATTTCTAAAATGAAATTACCTATGTAAATCTAATCTAAACTACATAAACTATAAGGGATACGATCAAATCACACTAGTAACCTGATTGACATGAAGATTGGGCTTGAAATCACGTGGATTGAGGTGTTATTCTTTGGTTTCTTCTTCGATGTGTGTTTGGCAATCAAGAGGAGATTCCGATCAATTCTTGCAACAATTTGGGATCAATCTTGGCTCAATATGATCGCAATTGAGTCTAGAATGTAGAGGGATCACGAAGAACATAAGATTTTACTCCAAAATTTCTTAATTTCTTCACGATTCAATTGAAAGTTAAGTTACAAAGAGGAAGAACATCTATTTATAGAAAAATTGGTGCGAAAAATGCGGGCCGTCCGATTCAGTATAGGAGATTGGACGGCTGAGATTGCACGATTTTGATGGGCCACAATCCTAGGTCTCTTGATTTTTTTCCCATCCAATCTTCATCATAGTCTTCTTATGAAGCCACGTGTCGCTCCACAAAGTTGCCGAAAGCGCGATTAGAGGTAAGTAGTTAGTTTTGAATCATTTATCCTTGCAAAAGGTCAAACATTAATAAAACACAAAATTAACCCTAAATAATGTATAAATATGGACTTTAGTTTAAAAAGTTCATAAATTCATAAAACTGTGATAACATGCATCATAATTACATAAAATTACATGAATATTAGTTAAATAAGATAAGAATTTAAGTTAAATATGCATGTTATCAACAGGCGACGTGGTGAAATGTGGGGCATGCAATTGCGTGAATCAAATCGTTATCGTCGATCTTCACTTGTCTAAGGGGGTACATGGCACACTCCGATTGGGCGACTGATTGATTTTAAATGTTTTAATCCTAGCTGTTCATTTGAAGAGTTATAACGTCTAACATTAAATACGCTCGATGGACTTCGATAGACGTATGGAGACATCTCAAGCGTCAATTCTCGATTGGACGAACGTGATTTCTAGACTCTTCTTCCTCACGTGCGATGTGACAAAATCTGAGCGCTCTATCTTTGATCAAACGGATGCAACTTAATCACAAAAATTCTCATCCAAATGTTTTGAAGATGAAGAGCCAAATCCAACGGCCACGCCCAAATCTGCCTATAAATACTCATCTTCTTTGACAATGTAAACTATTCAAGGGATGTTTTGAGTAATCAAACTATTTAGAAATCTCAGTCCTTGAATCTCTTGCTTTCTTCATCTTCTAGATCAATTTCCGCATCCATGGAGTGTTTGAAAGTGAGATTTGTGGAGAGAATAGAAAAGAAATCGCTTCTTGAATGTCGACGAATATCTTCAAAACTGCAAAATAAAAAGCCTTTGATCCAGCAATCAATTACACCAATTTGAGTATTCTCTCATGTTAGAATTTGTGTTTTCCTCCTATCTCTCTTCCTATAACATCAGAATTCATTTTTGAATAGTTGATTAGGTTAATTTTAGATTTAATTTTGGTTTTCTCTCTCTTCGCATTCAGAAATTCTACTTAATTTTTTTCTCTTTGATTTCTCTGCGAATCTTTATCGAAATCGAGTGATTTTTTATTCCGTCGATTTTCTTTGAGTTATATTTCTAAGTTTATCAAAATCTCATATTTTTCACGTCAATTCATCTTCTGATTTGATCAAATTTGAAGATATTACCTTAATTCTCCGTGAATTCAACCCTTATTTACCATTATACTATCCAATTCGTGATTATTTCTCAATATTCGTGAATTAGAATTATTTTTGACACGTCTCCACGTGTATTCAATGATCTCGTGGATTTGTCTCGTCAAAGATCAGAGAGTACTATAATATAAGTACGATTCCATTATAGTCCACTATTAGATAGTTTCCTCAATTACAATTATCTTCAAGGCAAAATAAGATGTGGAGCTGAAAGCTATGATGCTTCATTTGAGGGAGATTTTTGTTGATTTAAGTAGGGCTCAAAGATGCAAGATGTCAAATATTCTATTAAAGGCCCCAAATGACCAAGGTCCTAAATGAAAATCGAGATACTAAAAATAATCTCATGAATTGAGAGCTTATATGTACATGGAGTAGGACTTGCACATTACATTGAGCACTAAAATGCTACTCTAAAGTTGGACTTGAAATTTCTACTTTACTCCTACTCTAAGATCATTTCTTAATTTCAACATGAAGATGATTCAAGACACCTGAGGTATGTTTATAAACATGCATATACCCATTAAGGGAATATTTTAGAAAAAAAATCCCTAGGTCATCAAAGTTGGTGGGACAATCAAGAAGACGAAGGTGCCCCATAGTTTGAAAAAAGACAAGGGAAAGAAGCATGCTAAAGCATGCATTGTTTTAGCATAATGGGTACTAGAAGGATAACTTTAACATGCATCTCAATGAGCTAGCTAATACCTGATTGGAATTCATGTCGATAAGCCTTCCAAAATTTTGATCAAAATATCGAATATAGTGGAATACATTGAATCGGATATTCAAAATATTGAGGTACCAAGAACCGATGATCCTATAATCTAATCTGAAAGAGAAAAATATACTTATAGGGTACACTGGAAGGAGTTCTTAAAGCTATTTAAGTATCTAGCCTCTTACAGATATCCAGTTGATTGCTTGATGGTTAGATCTCCTCTTCAAAGCTCTTCACCAAGAGAGAAAGAGAAGAAATGAGAGAATTCTCACAAGGCTCTCATGAGCACCTTGAGTTGTGGTCATTCTCCCCTTATTTAATAGACATTTGGTACATGAATTTTTTATAAAAATGATCAAAATTATGTCTAGATCCACCAACGCCCAAAGACCTTATGTGTATGAAGCTCTAGGTTCATATATCTCATTAGTTAATAACTCTATACATATAATCACACCTTATTGGTCAAAATTTATTAATTATCTACATCAAAAAATAGATTTATTAATTAAGGATGAATTTTACCCAATCAACACGTCAAATTGTGAGCCCATTGGGTTCCAAACTATATTATGTACTCCATGAGATAAAGACTATATAAGAACTCTTTTACAAAAAATTGTCATCACCAGTTATCATGCATGTATAATCCTTCATCTACACAAGACTCATGAATGATTTAGGGTATGGTCGATTATCGAACACTAATCAATCACTCCAATTAGAACTCATGAATGGAGGAAATCATTAGAATCTCCTTCTCTGATATTCCTACTAACTTGTTGACAGTACAAATTCATGTGGTCATTGAAAATCCAACAAGACGTGTCAAAACAAATTCTAGACTCACTGAATTAAAGATTAAATCATGAATTAAATAGTACAATGGTCAACTAGGGTCAAATCCACAAAGGAATTGCTCAATTTTTGAGCTATTCTTTAAATTTGATAAAATCAGATGAGAAATTGAAGTGAGAAATTACGAATTTTAGTAGATTTTGAAACAAGACTCCTAGAAGAATCCACAGAATCAAGAATCACTTGATTTGTATCGATATTGGTGGAGAAATCAAGGAGCAAAATTTAGAGAGAAAAATCGATCGTGAAGAAAGAGAAAACAGATATTTTATGTGAAATTTGACTAATATATGATTCGAACTTAAAATTTAATGATACAGGAAGAAAGATTAGGGAGATAATGTGTAATCAAACTTGAAATTGTGCTTGAAATGATCCAATTCATTCTCGGATTAAGGCTTTTCATTTAGCCATTCTTGAAAAAAATCAGTGTTCAAGAGTCAATTTTTCCCCATTCTCTTGATGAAATCTCACTTCCAAACACTCCCTCGACACATAAATTAGTCTTGAAGAGGACGAAAGTAAGAGATTCAAGAATTAAGATGTCTATGCATTTCGATTACCTGAAACATCCAAAAATGCTTTACATCGTTGAAGAAAATGCATATATATAGGCAAAAATTGGGCCTAACCGTTCGATATGCCTCTTCATCTTCAATCAACAGCTCCGATAAAAATTTTGGATGCAAATCATCACCATTAAGTCATGTACATTTGATCAAAGATGGGGTGTGACGAGACGAATTCATGCGGTTGTTGAAAATGTGCACATAATTGTCAATTTTTTTCTAACTCACTAATTTAAGATTAAAATCATAAATAAAAATCCACGAAGAATTAACATATTTTTTAGGTCTTCTTCTAAATTTGATCAAATTAGAAGATGAATTGAGGTGAGAAATTAATAATTTTAGTAGATTTTGAAAGATAACTTCAAGACAAATCCACGGAATCAAAAATCACTCGATTTGGATGAAGATTCGTGGAGAAATCAAGAAGTGAAAATTAGGTAGAAAATCGATTGGAATGAGCGAGAAAAACCGAAATAAAATCTAAATTAACCTAATCAATGGCGTGTACACACATTGCCACGAGACGATGCCCTGCCACATCAGCTGCTAGATCAGCAAGCAATATATAACCCCTTTTTATTTCTAAAAATAAAAAATAAGCCTAGATAAATTTATAAAAATTCCAAAAATTCCCTAAAAATTAGAAAATTCATAAATTTCAAAATATAACTCCAAATTAATCTAAATTTTTTTCTTAGATCAGAAATTAAATTATCTATCATCCTCAAAATTAAAATTATTTAAATAACAAGAGAATACATTTTCATTTCAAAAATACACTCATTTCTTTTAGAAAATAAAATTAGAAAAATACATGAGTGTATAAAAACTATTTTCTCTTATTATTTAATCATGAAAACCCAATTCTGATCTCAAATATAGATTGGAATAAAATTATATTATTTGAATTATGCATAATTATCCCTAAAATGATACATTTTTAGATCACAACTTAAAATTACATGAAACGATAGATATACACTTAAGGTATGATAACATGCATAAGAATGGAATATTTAATGTATTAATGTGCATTAATAATCATGTAAATTCATGTATAAATTTCATGTTATCAAAGCGCTCAGATTTCACCACGTCAAACGTGAAGAAGAAGCGCCGCATAATGCTTGTCGTTTGATCTTAATCAGACGTTCTGGATGTGTACATGTGTCCACGAGAGTCCATCGGGAGCATTTTAATCTCAACTGTTATAACTTCTCAGATGAATGGCTGAGATTAAGTCATTTTAGAATGATTTAATGATGAACCATTCTATGCCACGTACCCCCATCTTTAAGTGAAAATCAACGATCGCAATTGTTTCACGCGATCGTATGCTCGAAAATACGCCACGTCACTTGTGCATAAAAACAAACACAAATAACCCCACATGGCAAAAATATCAAAATGACACATGTTAAAAATAAGCTGTGTGTTTAGTGGGTTACCATAAACCCTAAAAAGATGCTTAACCCACTAATCACACACATGCACACATGTGCACACATGTGCACACATTTAGTCACATGCATGTGCCACATGGTGCGTGCACACGTCGCCATGTGTCGACACGTCACTCACCACGGCGTGTCAGCTACCAAGTACATGCACGATATAAAAATAGTATTTTTAATTTTAAAAATTAAAAAAATTCAAAGTAAATTCAAAAAAATTTAGAAAAATTCTAGAAAAAATCTAACAATTATAAAATTCATAACTTTTAAAATATAACTCTAAATTAATCAAAATTTATCTTATTTGATCAAAAATTAAATAATTTATTAAATTTACTCTCTTGTTATTTATTAAATTTGACTTCTTATAATCTATCATTATAAGAAGTCAAATTTAATAAATAACAAGAGAATAAAATACACTCATTTATTTTAGAAAATAAAGCTAGAAAAAAAAGGAGTATATATTAAAATTACTCTCTCTTATTATTTAATATTGTAAGCCAATTATAATCTTAAATATAAAGTGAGAATAATCTAATCTCAAGTATTTCTTTTGAATTTTTTATAAATTATCCGAAAAATAGTACATTTTGAGATTATAACTTCAATTTTCGTAGAATGATAGTTATACACTCAAAATATGATGACATGCATAAGAATGGAATATTTTATTCCTTAATTTATATTAATAATCATATAACTACATGAATAGATTGCATGTTATCACTTGCCCAAAGTTTTCATCACAACTTATTCCTTGATTATACTACCTCCTCATCTCGAGGGCAAACGATCTCATTTTGACGATACAATCATCTTCAAGGACTTAATTTTGAATTCAATATATAAAATTTTGGAAATTTCTTAGCTAGGTATTTGTATGTCATAATCAAAACACAATCATCCATCCACAAGATGTCTTTGGTGTTTCAAGTCAAAGGAGGATATATACATAATAGTGACATGAATGAACCTGATTGATAGTTAGGTATAATACCATGCAAGGATTCATAGGGATCAATTTAGTGAACTCTTTCTTCAAATAACACCCACTATCTATCCTTAGTGTCTCCATAGTGATGGCTAAAGCATCAGCCATACTCATCCTACGAGTCAAATCAAACAGTGGTATTCTTTTCGGATAATTTGATGTCCTTCTTGAATATCTAACAAAGAGGAATGAATAAAACATCTTGTTTAAAGTCTAGTGACCATTTTATTATAATCTCATCATAATTCACTAAATCATTTCATATACTCATAGACTTCAATGTAAACATCACACAAGAATGATAATAAATAAATAAATTTCAAAGAAAACATAAATGAGATAAAGTGAAAGTGTGATTGACATAATATCTATCAATAGCTATATAATGCATGGTGATGCTTAAAGGTATCTATATAATAAATTATTCATGAGCACACCAAGCATATTGAGATCTAATGTCATCTTATTTGTTACAAGGTCCTTAGTGGTCTCAACACTAATGTTGCCTCATCGACCCAACTTGCAAACATTCTAAGGAGTCATGCATTACGCCGTACGACTTCTTTTCTCACGAGATGTGCTTTTTAATATCTCAACACTCCAACTTGAGGTGTAGTGTTAGTCTATTGTGCCCATTAGGCCTTTTAAGCCCCATTCTCTCCCCCCTCTCCCTGCATCATGTATAGGGTTTTTGCTACACACATGATCCTCATCTCTCCTCTTATTCTTTTGTCTACTTCTTCTTCCTCCTTCTTTTCTTCTCTCATGATCATTGTCCTCAATGTCTCTATATCAAATAGTGGCATGCTGAATATAAAGAAATCTAAGCGAGATCTATTAACCACATGTACTATAAGAAGAAATTCAATAGTCCTAAAAAACATTCTACTTACCTCTAATTCTGGACCCTTGAATTGATAAAGGTGAAAAACTAAGATGAAGCCAAAAACTAGGTTTCTAAAATAAAAAATCCCGTCGTTGCTTCTATTGATCAAAATCTTTTGCCTCATGTTCGACATTGAGGTTCATGATAAAGGTGCCACCTAACTTTTTGACAAATCCTAGGTGACAAGATTTCACACATCATCTATTAAGACATGCTTTCCAAATCATGAGGTTAAAATCATGTCAAGCGTTTCATCAACCCATCTGTTCACCTTCAATAAATGCTTGTACCCGCCACCCCCCTACGGTGATTTTTGTAGACTGCCCAATGCATGCGCATGACTTGCCATTCACATGATGCTCCTCCCTTAGACCATACTCAATGTTGTGGACAATGACCTCCATAATTCAACATCAAGAACTGTACCTTGATATTAGGGTTGGAGGGGACTTCCAACATCTTGGGCTGAGATTCCTAACATTATATCAATCCTACATCTTATGCTCAAGTGGTGCCACATATTTTAGAGGTGGTTATGGATCCACCCTAGAACCACATGTTTAGTCGAAGCATCGAAAACTAGGGCAATAACTACTTTACAAAAGGAGAGCCTAGATGATATATCTTCTCACCATCCTCTCAAATTATCTCACATCTTTATTGACCCCCACTCTAGGGACTTAAAATGATCCTATTTCTTTAATAAAAGAAACTAGGATGATCCATAAATCATGTGGAGAACTTATCTCCTTCCTTCTTGTCATAATAATTTGCATCTACGTCCTTTTATGCTCTCACCTATAGCCTTGCATCCAAATAGCTCATAAAAATGTCAGACCTTGACCATATGCCTTCAAAGAAACCAAATGGGTTTAGTCTCTAAAATATGAGCAAAACATAGAAAATATTCATGATAGGGTTTATATGCTAAAATCATGTTTATACCATATTTCTTTATTATGAGAATTATATTTATGTAATTTATCTAATAATTAATACTTAAATACAGCATTTGGATGCATGGATTCAACTGCTAACTCATGCTTAGGGCAACCTCTTTTCATGGTAATCAAATTAAAACAATAAAAATGACAAGCAAAAAGACTTCCTTCGAGTCGATTTGATGTTGACATCAAAACTTTACAACCATTATTTGGCCAAATATTTTTTTCTTTAGGGCAAAAAAATCTTCGCATAAATAAACATCACAATGAAATGTAATATTTTAAATAGACGCACATTCAACGACGTCTTTATCGTCTATCAATCTTTATTGCTAGACCCAAACCAAGATTGGAAATAAAAATATATACATTAAATTCAAAGATAAAACCAATGTAGAAATTGCCTATTGCATTTAAACAAGAATTTATTGAGATTTCATGTCTTATTTGGCCAATTATGCATGTGTGAATCCCAA
Organism: Lemna minuta; assembly: GCA_024174645.1. Taxonomy (NCBI): domain Eukaryota; kingdom Viridiplantae; phylum Streptophyta; class Magnoliopsida; order Alismatales; family Araceae; genus Lemna; species Lemna minuta. The sequence goes on along the minus strand of CM044111.1, from coordinate 4,005,795 downwards.
TATTGGGTTCACCCATTTAAAATTACTTGAAATAGTACACTTTGTATGGTAGCATTTCCCATCAATCCTTTGTTGAAGGGCTACGTCCTTTTCTACACTCAACAGATGTCTTCTTGTTAAAGAAATCATACATGTCGAAGTGGTTGATGAAAGGGCTTGAAACCCATATCTCAAGAGATGAATGCTCTATACCTAGAGGAAGATAGGAAGAGAGAGAGTAAGATACAAAGAGATAACAACAAATGTCTACTTTAATATGCCCAAATTTTCTTGTCTACCAATGACTCTTTTTTATCAAGGTTAGAACTCACATTTGAGAGAAGCCAAAAATAAGAGTAAATACAGATAGAGAGAGATGTATCCAAAAAAATATATTCAATTATTTTAAAAGTATTGAACTGCATAGAGTATTATTCAGTCCTTATACACAAGAGTTTTTCTTGTTGCACTTGCTCAATTGCTAGGTATGGTGATGGTTCAAGACTCTTGATTGTTGGGTTGTCTTTACCTAATTGAACAACTGTTGAGTTCCCTTTTTTGTCTATCCAATCTTCTTTATAAAATGAGCTAGTTAGTGCCTTTTACATAATCCTAATCAAGTTCAAGGCATTTAGTGTTTAAATTGGGTCAAGTCATTCCACTTGGACGATTAGCAACAATAACCTTGCATAAATCTAAGCACAAGTAGGATGTTTAGATTTAGCTTAATCTAGAAAAAGTGTTACTTGATGAGAATAGTAGCTAGATGATCTCTTGTGGAACTTTGGATGTTTTCTTGAACTGAGGTAGGCAAGGAAGCCTCTTGTGGATATGGCGTCCATTTGTGATTCAGCTCAATCTGAATCGCTCAAAACATAGAGGAAATTTTTGATACATTTGTGAATTTTGAATCCTTTAAATATACTTCTTTTAGGATATTATAGGAGATTTTTTATTTCTTCTAGTCAAAACAGGCATAAGACATTATTTGAGGTGCTCAAATGTCTAGAAACTGTACTAAGACATGTTGAAATTTAATTATTCCATAGCCCTCAACTTTTCTTGTATACCTAGTGGGATCCAATTATTTCTTTGACGTTGCATTCATTATCTTTAAGCACTCATACACCCGTTTTGCATAAATTAGGAATAAGATAATAAAATAATTATGTTGACCTTATTCAAGGTCAAACAACGCAGACTTATATAATGTATTGTCTAGTAACATGATTGAAGGCATAAATTAAATGAAATCAGGAAGAATAGTAAAAAAAAAGAGACAATTATCAAGCCATGCATTTTAAACCTAATGTGTCATTTTGGAAATTTAAGCTCTTTAACCTTTCATATTTTTTATTTATAGAATAAATTTTCAATCAACAATTCAAAAAATGCTATTGAGCATAGATTTTGTTCACATCCAATGTTTGGATCCTTTGTTACTGAGTTTAGAAGCAAAGGAAAAGATTTTGAATTTTCCACAATTATTAATTTTTTTTTGGATTTTTGGAATTTAGGCAATTTTTTTTTGTAAAACTGGGGTTGCTAGCTAGCATGGCAATGCTATCTCTTGACATCACGTTAGCAACTCCCTACGTCGTGCCAGGTGGCACCCTTGTGATAACAATTAGGCGGCCACGTGTCGTTGGCGTGGCCCTAGGACGCCAAGCGAGTACTCTCAAGAACATGTTTCTCAAGTTTCTTTTAGAATCAAATTTTTAACCAATTCTGCATCTTTCACTTATTTCATGTGGGATTTCTATTTTCACGATGAACATGAGATGTAGGATTGACAATCGTTGATTAAATGGAAAGAAGTATATAAAAAATTCAAGCCAACGACACAAACGCGACATCTACTGCGTTGATTTTGCATGAATCAATTTTTGTCGTTGATCCTCGCTGAAAGATATTAGCGATCATGACATTTCCTCGTTGGCCAGCAAATAGTAACCTCTCGATGTATCGATGGTGGAATTCGTCGGCGAACCAGGATGCCCGACGAAATCTGATATGCGTGGTGGAAACAAACAGATATGATCGCTGCCTCATGATAAGAGAGAAAACCAAACCAAACATGATAAAACCAACATAAAATGCATCACATCGCCGGATGTGGAATCAAATCCCCCATCGTTTTGTTCCTCAAACGTGATGCCTCGCTGCCCACACCCCTGACCTCTACTGCTGTGTGCGAGATTCTCGTCTCAACGGATCTATTCTTCTTGCATGCGATTTGGAGCACTGGCCAAGGATTTGAGAGACAGGAGAAGACGAGGGTTGCAATCTCACTTTATATCCATGAAAAAGTTTTAAAAGATCCCGTCTTGACCCCACATCTTGAAGACTTTGATCAACAGTCCAGATATCGTGATGAAGAAGAAGAGTAATAAATCTTGTGGCAGTGTCTGCAAGTTGGTATTGTTTTACATCTACTCTTCAGATTGAATAGAGGGTGCGGTGTCCCAACCGGGCCTCATAATCCTAATGGGCTTTAGGGGGCCAACTCTATTACTGCAGCATTTGTGAGAATCAAGGAGAGAAAAATATCAGCCCATGTAGGAGAAGAATATACATCGAATGGCCATAGTAATGGAAGGAGAGGAGAAGGCAGAGTTGATTTTTGCCATTTAATTATCTCGATCCACATTATTTTTACAGGGCCCATGGTTACCTTCCTCGCTTACATCTAGTCAAGGTTGAAGTAGAGGAAAATTCCCCCCCTAAAGTTCATACAAAATCGAGAACTTCTTATCTTGGATCTCTATTTATTCATTTACCAACAGTGCTTAGGAAGGCCAGCCTACATCAGCTGCGAATGAATGCCTGGTCATGCCGAAATCATTGGACGTCTAGGTGGAAATAAAAGACCGCAGTGGTTTTTATATAGAAAAACTGCCGGCTATCGTATTATTCAACGTATCGTCTCAGAGGACAATAGTGTCATACTGAACACATCCACCAATGGAATACAACTCTAATCTGCCCACACAAGTGAGCTAATATGGGGAGCAGCGACAGCTCCCATCTTTATTCACACCGAATCCACTATCGTATACGCATCGGGGAAACCTCTGATCATGGAATACTGCAAAAAACCAAGAGGGTCGTCAGTCAGCCACCCGACAGAAAGAGGAGCCGTATCTCTGAATATTATAGAAGAGAAAGTCGCTTACCGCTTGCAGTCGGTGGAAGCGCTGATGGGGAAGGGAACTTTGACACCGCAGGATCCGGGAAGAGCGCTGACCCGGCTGGCGATGAGCCCTTTAACTTTTCCCGCGTTGCTCTTCAGGCAAGCGCAGCCGGCCTGACGGTCGGCCTTGGTCTTGGCCAAGGAGTTGAGCCTCCTGATGCCGTTACAACAAGCGACTGGAGGCCTGGGAACCTTGCCCGTGAGATAGGGCACGCAGGGAGTTACGGCTCCAAGCACGGTTCCACACGTAACTGCCGCATGGGTTCTGGGAGCCACCAACAGAAGGCACGCGATCATTGCAAGACCGAATAGGCGAAACACCTTGGATGCCATCACTCTCTTATTTCTCCCGCGTTCAATTCTACTCCCCGAGGCCGTTCTTCTGGAGGAGATGTATCTTATTTGGAGGTCGTGTAGGGTTTATATAGCGGTGAATCGAAGAGGCTCAGGGACGATAGTCGGCGGCTGAACAGACAGCGAGGATGCCGCGTTTCCGAGAAAATTTATTGAGCCTATCGAGAATGGTCGTCGCCGCCGACAGCATTAATTCGATGCACTCACCACGGGGTAACGACTCGTTAACTTTGTATCGGATAATGAATGCATATCCGGAAAGAAGACCGCATTGTGATTCCGCGAGACGAATGCGCGGTGCCTAAACATTAAGTAGATGAAACAACGTCGACGTCGCTGAATCGTAAGCCTATCATTTTTAGGGACCGCCGATTTTATCACCATGTTCAAGGCATTAGAGGGGAACTGGCAATCCAGCAAATTGTGAAGGCCGGAGTAGCTTTCAGAGCTTTTCGGACACAGTAGATACATTTACGTGCTCTCGCGGGTATCATTTAATGCATGACGGCTCCGTCCAATGAAGATTCGCAAAGTCAACGCCGGCTTGTTAAGGGCGTTTTCCGGATTTTATTTGGATTTTCCTGTCGATTTTATTTCCAAATCGAGTCGAAAAATTAAAGGTTGGAAGCTTCTCTCCGTTTCCAGTGCAAAGAAACAATCTTTCTGGCTCAGTAAGGATGAGGCCACTAGAAGAGTCGATTGCCTCCATTGACGTCGAAGATTAAGGGTTCTATCTGCAAGCTATCTTACGTTTCTCCCTCTCTCCGTCAGTAAAAATCATTCAAAGGTCATGGCTAAAAAATACCAATACAATGGCCCTCTGTTTTGGCAGACACCATTTCGGCACATAGGACTGTCAAGTGAAGGGAAAGAGCATCCATCAAAAACTACTATTATGAATATTGAGGGAGCCATCTACAACGCTGTCTTTTTTTAATTTCGAAAAGAGTAACATCCAAACAGAACTTGAACCCTTGGGCCGTTGCCAAAGTGACCTTGAGGATCACATAGACCTCCCTGTGCTATCAGATTGAATTTTTGGCAGAGAGGTGAACTCTTAATCCGAAAAATGAATATATCCAAACCAATTAAAACAACCTGTTAAAATATCAAATAAAATGGTGTAGACGTCTGACTTGACTAACATACTCGTTGTATCCTCAATGATGACTAACGGTTTTGACTATAGATTGAAATTATAAATACAAGTAGATGAAAAGCCTTGTTCAAAAACAGTTCTTGAATAGATGCGAGAGCGATAATAACTTCAAACCAGTGTGATACATTAATTACCTAAGAAAGCCAATTGGAATCATGGGGAATTTTCGAAATTGAATGAGATTTAAAAACTGGGCCATCTCTGACCCCTCTACTCTTATTAATTATCGACGTACATTTAATTTACAAAAATTCCTAGAACCCTGATCTAGAAAAATCAATATCATGGGGCGCTGTATTTTGGGCAAATGGTTTATTTATCTCATATCCCCCACAGTTTTTTGCTCCCGTGTAAAGAAGATTAAATTTCGTAATCTTAAATTTTTAAAATGGAATGTCCTATGCTTATTCATGTGAGAGAAAATAGTATTAATATAAAATATCGTGTGACTCAGTGGTAACTTATTCACTCCTCTAATTTATACCACCTGACTCTTAACTTCGTAGTCCTAAGGATAAATTGATTGAAAAGGTCATGAATTTATGTTTTTTTATTAAGTATATTAGGAAATTTATCTTAAATCCATTTATGCACACCATATTTCGTTAACGTATTGGTATTTTATGTTGATTGGCTTCACAATTTCCAATGATTCCAAAATTGTCCATTAATATCTTTTGATTAATAGCTTAACATAAAGGCCAACTTTGAAAACTTGTTGAAATAGGAATAGTAATTTGTCTCGTACCCAAATATTTGACAAATTGAAGGCATTCCGATGATCGTGAAAGTAAAAAAAAACGTAATCATAGAATAATCGTGCAAAAATAAATTTCAAATATTTTCATTCTGAACTCAACTAGAAGAATGATTTCACCTTATCTAAAATATATCAATGACGAGCTGAAAGTCTTTTAACTAAAGACATCAATGATTTCAAATTTTCTCTGATGAGTACACTGGAAATTTCATGACGAACTCTTTTATCTTTTTTGAACATCTATTCTAGTGCCTTTGAATTCTTTCTTTCTACACATGAGTATCTTTCTACTGTACAAGAGGATAGGCGTATTCTAGCCACGTAATATACGTCAAGTATCCTTGCAGCCACTCTTGGAACCCTAGATATTAATCTAAGGAAAGCCATACAGCTTCATAAATGTCTAATATGTGTGATATTTTCGATTTAGATATATTTACTCAGTTATGATTCTACCCGACTACAAGGGTTTATAAAATCTAGATCCAGAATTGAACCTTTCTAAATTTTATTCATAGATATTTAAAGAAAACGCAGACTCTTTTTAATCTCTATACCATAATTTTTACCGATACCACAATACCGTCGATGTTTGACTGAAACAATCACTCAAATTTAACATATTTTAATTATGGTGTACGGTACAAGGGTACCTTATTGAATGCATCATCCACTGCTGAGCCTGTGTAGATCATCTCGTCGAATCACAATCCGATGTAAAGGTCAGAAGTCGATGCCGCCGGGGTGAGTGCATCGAATTAATGCTGTCGGCGGCGACTACCATTCTCGATAGGCTCAATAAATTTTCACGGAAATGCGGCATCCTTGCTGTCTGTTCAGCCGCCGACTATCGTCCCTGAGCCTCTTCGATTCACCGCTATATAAGCCCTACACGACCTCCAAATAAGATACATCTCCTCCAGAAGAACGGCCTCGGCGAGTAGAATTGAACGCAGGGAGAAATACGAGAGTGATGGCATCCAAGGTGTTTCGCCTGTTCGGTCTTGCAATGATCGCGTGCCTCCTGTTGGTGGCTCCCAGAACCCATGCGGCAGTTACGTGTGGAACCGTGCTTGGAGCCGTAACTCCCTGCGTGCCCTATCTCACGGGCAAGGTTCCCAGGCCTCCGGTCGCTTGTTGTAACGGCATCAGGAGGCTCAACTCCTTGGCCAAGACCAAGGCCGACCGTCAGGCCGGCTGCGCTTGCCTGAAGAGCAACGCGGGAAAAGTTAAAGGGCTCATCGCCAGCCGGGTCAGCGCCCTTCCCGGATCCTGCGGTGTCAAAGTCCCCTTCCCCATCAGCGCTTCCACCGACTGCAAGCGGTAAGTGACCTTCTCTTCTATGATATTCAGAGATACGGCTCCTCTTTCTGTCGGGTGGCTGACTGACGACCCTCTTGGTTTTTTGCAGTATTCCATGATCAGAGGTTTCCCCGATGCGTATACGATAGTGGATTCGGTGTGAATAAAGATGGGAGCTGTCGCTGCTCCCCATATTAGCTCACTTGTGTGGGCTGATTAGAGTTGTATTCCATTGGTGGATGTGTTCAGTATGACACTATTGTCCTCTGAGACGATACGTTGAATAATACGATAGCCGGCAGTTTTTCTATATAAAAACCACTGCGGTCTTTTATTTCCAACTAGACGTCCAATGATTTCGGCATGACCAGGCATTCATTCGCAGCTGATGTAGGCTGGCCTTCCTAAGCACTGTTCGTAAATGAATAAATAAAGATCAAAGATAAGAAGTTCTCGATTTTGTATGAACTATACGGGGGGAATTTACCTCTAGTTCAACCTTGACTAGATCTAAGCGAGGAAGGTAACCATGGGCCCTGTAAAAATAATGTGGATCGAGATAATTAAATGGCAAAAATCAACTCTGCCTTCTCCTCTCCTTCCATTACTATGGCCATTCGATGTATATTCTTCTCCTACATGGGCTGATATTTTTCTCTCCTTGATTCTCACAAATGCTGCAGTAATACAGTTGGCCCCCTAAAGCCCATTAGGATTATGAGGCCCGGTTGGGACACCGCACCCTCTATTCAATCTGAAGAGTAGATGTAAAACAATCCCAACTTGCAGACACTGTCACCAGATTTATTACTCTTCCTCTTCATCACGATATCTGGACTGTTGATCAAAGTTTTCAAGATGTGGGGTCAAGACGGGATCTTTTAAAACTTTTTCATGAATATAAAGTGAGATTGCCACCCTCGTCTTCTCCTGTCCCTCAAATCCTTGGCCAGTGCTTCAAACTCGCATGCAAGAAGAATAGATCCGTTGAGACGAGAATCTCGCACACAGCAGTAGAGGTCAGGGGTAGGGTTCAACGGTCCCGGTCCGGTCCGGTCCGATTTTTGGCACAATAATCGGTCTAGACCTTAATTCAGTCTCGGTCTCGGTCTCGGTCTACCTCGGTCACGGTTCGGTTCGGTCTTAATTTCAGTCTCAAATTTTCAAATGTAAGAAATTTTCAAATATCAAAAACTAGTTTCAAATGTCAAAAAATTTCCCACCTAGAAGTTTAAGTAACTGGCTGAATGAACTCTCGATGAATGTAAGAATTGGTGGCCTGCTCCAAGAGTTCAAATGTCATATCCCAAAAGACGTATCCCTTGCAAATTGAGCCTTTGAGGATCTGCCCATGAAAAAAAGTGAAATTATTTAATAGTTCAGAAACTTAAATAGTTTACAATTATCGTAAACTTCTAGTATTATGTAATTATAAATAGAAAAACAAACCCAACAAAAAGAAATTGAACTAGCAATAAGAAAATTTACTCTTTGTAATTAATCGAGGTCACTAAAGGAGTTTAAATCAAGGAAAATCAGTCACTTCATTAAAAAATCATACCTTGAGAAGATCATAGGAGATCGATACCTTGATAGTGTTCTTTGAGGAAAAAGAAATATTACTCATCATCTTCACCAAGTTCTTCCACATCATTATCTATTTCATCCGTATAACTCCAAGATTTTAAGGTCATCGAAATTGATATAGTTTTTGGAGATAATCTTCCCCTTTTGTATGTAACAATTCCTCGTCCTGATGAGAAAAGACGCTCAAATGGAGAACTTGATGCACAAACTGATAAAAACCCCTTTGCTAGTATCGCAAGTCGTGGATATTTTTCAGACCCAATTTTACACCACCATTGTAGAGTATCAAGATGAGAACCCTCAACTTGAGAGTCATGTAGATAATCATATATTTCATCAGATATTGGCCTTTCTAATAAGATGTTCATGTTCCTTTTTCCTTTTACGCTTTATCAATTCAACCATCATTTTTGAACAAGCTGTAGAACTACTAAGTAATGTCTCACCCTGTGTGCAAGTGCTTGATGTTGGTGGGGCTGGCATCAATTGAAGCAAATTCTTCAAGTGTTGCATGATATATTCTTGCTCATCCATGGGAATATATTCAAGTTTTAAAGACGGATCAAGCATTGTAGCAATAGGGAAGATTGGTTTTCTTTTTACCTGTGACTCATACTTAAGTAACTTTGCCTTCATCACATTGTATGCTCCTTTTAGCGCCATTGATTGTTCTATGCTCATTGATCTTCCCATTACATCTTCAGAAGGGTTCTCCAACACAACAGTTAGTGTGTTTAACTGATTTAATAAAAGGTCAAAAATAGAAGTAACATTAGGTGATGTTATGGACTTTGACTTACAAACTATCTCGGTGGCCTCCCAAAAAGCTAAAAGTTCACCTGCAAACATCTTTAGAAGCTCCCACTCTTGAGATGTAACAAAAAAAGTTCTTTACCATCTTTTTGACAAGTGGTTACCATTGCATTCAACACCTTCCTTTTCTCCCAGGCTGCTATAATCATGTCATATATCGAATTCCACCTCGTGCAAACATCTGTAATAAGCAAGTTTTTGTTTGACATTTTATGCTTCTCACACAATTCCTTGTATTGATGAATTCTTTGAGGTGTACTATTTCGCCATAAGAACAAGTTTTTGGAGCCGACGAAGAATTTTTCCAAATGCTTTTTTAGAGGAAACTTCTAATACATCTTCATCACACCCTTCATCATCCTCACCTTCTGAATTTTTTGAAGTCAAGGATGGATTACCTAACTCCTTCAAGCCTCTTTGAACGACTAGGTTGAGAACATGGGTCATACACGACACATGGTGTTGCTTGGTAAACATCGAACCATTCTCATTCATCATTTTCTCCAAGCTTGCCACCATTGTCTTGTTATTACTCATGTTATCAGTCGTGATTGCAAAAACTTGTTAGAAAATTGTAAAAACCTTATGCATCGAGGATTAATAAAGAAAATTTGTTAACCAATAATTACTAAACTTTTGAGTGAGATCAAACTCTTCTAACACACGATATACTACCTCTACCAAAATTGCACCTTGATGTGATGCACCCAATTCCTCAACACCGAGCACTTTTTCTTGAAGTCTCCACATATCATCAATCCAATGTATGGTAATCCCAAGTATTGCCACATTATTTCTTGTTGTCCAAGTGTCTGTTGTAAGGGAAACTCTTTCAATTGGTCGAAGCAACTCCCCTACTTTGTCTCATTCATCTTCGAACACTTTCTCTAACCCTCGTCTTCCGGACATACTACTCGGAATACCTGCTTCACATTGTGCTAAATAGTTGCAAAACCTTTTAAATTGAGGATGATCAAGTAGTGTAAAGGGTGCATCTGTCTTGACAATTAAATCTATACACTCTTTCTTTGTCAGCTCCGGGGTCCTACTTACAAATTTAGAAGGCTTTGAAAAATAGACCGTTAAAGTATTAGGTACAGCAGATGGCCTTAATTGCTTGTAAATTTCAATATAAAACTTTTCCAAGTGGTTCCATAACTTGATCGTGCTACTGCTTTTATCCCTCTTCACTTTTACCTCTTTTGATGGGGTGGCTACCTTGCAAAATTTTGTAAATATACTCATCGTCTGTGATCTTCATAAAATGCACCAAGACTGGTGAGGCTTTTTTTCTTTGTGATGAGCTCATGTTTGTAACATTTGTAGAAACAAATTTTGATGTCTCCGTTGATTCAATCTGAAAGAAAACAAGGCAATAATTTTAAGGCTAGTATCATCTATTTTTAGACATAAATTCAAAATAAAATATACCTCATCTCCAGTGGATTCCATCGAAGGTGACTGCTTATACCAAGTAAAATATGATTCTTTAATAAAAGAAATCTAAAACATATGTTAAAAGTTAGAGTTTTAAATCAGATTATTTGCATTAAAATAAAAATTCGAATTGAACACGAGTACACGACATTTAATTAGTACATGTTAAGCAGGGATGAACAATCATTATCAACTACGATTTTGAATCAAAAGTTTGTAAATTTCTAAAACATAGTTTGAATAAAGCAGGGATGAGCCCACTGCCCACCAACTTCCTAGTTCAACTTCATCTAGATAGAGGAAACGCAATGCTTCTGCTGATTCTAAAAAAAAGGCATGGCTGGGGAGGGGAAGAGAGAGGGTTCTTCTTCGTCACTAGAGAAAACAAAAGACAAAGGATGAGGGTGGAGGGAGAATGTTGTTATTCTACTTCATCAAGAGAGATAGAAGCTTCTGCAAGAGGCTTTTAAAATGAGTAAGAGAGTTGAGCTCCATGATGCAATTGTGTACCTAAAGACTCTCCAGAGAAAGAAGCTTCTTGATGGCGCCTCTGCTCCTGGCAGTGGCTATCTCATAATCGAGCCAGCAAAGTTCCGGCGAGTGGGAAGGAAGACTACAGCAAGGCCAGATCTATGAATTACGCTCCAGATCAGGGAATTCCAGATCGTCTCCAGGCTCACTTTTTGTAGAATCGAGAAATTGAGTGAGGAGATGAACAAGTTGGAAGTTCCTATTTCTTATTCAGGAGTTGGTGTCCTAGGGAAATCCATTAGGAAAGCCACACTTGATGTAATTCTCTGGAATCTTCTGCGATCTCTCAAGCCGGAGACATTCCAGGAAGCTATCAGAGCCATCAATGAGAGAATTTTCTCGGTCTTGGATTATTCTTGATCAGGGAGAGTGGATCTTGGCATGTTCTTCGCCATCTTAGCAGCTCTCTGTTCACGAGCTCTGGATAAGCGAAAGAAGGCAGTCTTTGATGCGCTCCGGCTTTGGCCTGGCAATAGAACGTCAATTAAGAAATCTGACGCCATCGCCTACATCTCTTCTCTTGATAGCAGTGGCGGTGTTCTGGATGTTCGAGGAGACTCCAACGAAACGGCCATCTCATTCTCAAAATTCACAGACATGTTTGATGATCTTGAAGGGGGATTTAGAATCTTCGGCACATTGGTGAAGCTTGAGATCGGGGATCGACCTAGGCATGGAGAACACTACTGTGCAGTGTGTCGGTATCGAATAACTGGTTCTAGGTTTAGGGAAGTAAAGCTGGGGTTTAGCCTTTGCAGTCACTGTTACAGCGAAGGGAAGGTGCCGTCTTCTCTCAAATTTTTTTTTCTCTTCAAAAAATCAAGAGAGACTTCTACATGAACATAACTCGAAAGAAAGCCAGTCGCAACGCGCACGGCCCGTGTTGCACGGCTTTCTTTTGAGTCTTCTATGAAGCGGCTCGATGGGGAGGTAAGGAGAATGCGCGGGGGTTCTCTTCCGCCGCCAAAGGAGAGAGTAGAGACCCGCCCAGTTGCCGTAGAACTGGAGGACCACCGAACCGTTATCGTCTCTCAGACTCTCACAAGTCACCACATGGAAGAACCAAAGAAGTTTGTGCGAGAGAACATTCGAGAGAGAGAGAGAGAGAGAGGTTGGAAAAAGGAGGAAAAAAGTGGAGGACAAGAGAACTCACCGACTGATCGTCCACACGACCACGCCCACTCGTTCTTCCACGCCCGCTCCTTCCTCCACGCAATGATCAATCAGAGAAGAAGAGAAGACCTAAATCAAGAAGAGAAGGGAAGACCGTTATGAGAGAGAAGAGAATACCTAAATCAAGAAGAGAAGGGAAGACCGATATGAGAGAGAAGAGAATACCTAAATCAAGAAGAGAAGGGAATAGTCTATTCTCGCTCATATCGGTAATTCGGTAATCGGTATTCTCTTCTCTCAATCTCTCTCATATCGGTCTTCGGAAATCGGAATTACCGATTTGATTTTTTTTATTCGGTCCAAGACCGAATAAAAAAAAGGACCGGACCGAATGGTGACCGAGACCGTCAAAGAGCCATTTTCATGGACCGACAGTCTCGGTCCGGTCCGGTCGACCGAAGATCGGTCGGTCTTTGTGGAACCCTAGTCAGGGGGTGCGGGCAGCGAGGAATCACGTTTAAGGAACCAAACGATGGGGGATTTGATTCCACATTCGGAGATGTGATGCATTTTATTTTGGTTTTATCATGTTTGGTTTGGTTTTCTCTCTTATCATGAGGCAGCGATCATATCTGTTTGTTTCCACCACGCATATCAGATTTCGTCGGGCATCTCGATACATCGAGAGGTTCGGTGATGCACTCAACCATCTCGATACATCGAGAGGTTACTATTTGCTGACCAATGAGGAAATGTCATGATCCCTAATTTTTTCAGCGAGGATCAACGAAAAAAATTGATTCATCCAAAATCAACGCAGTAGATGTCGCGTTTGTGTCGTTGGCTTGAATTTTTTATATACTTCTTTCCATTTAATCAACGATTGTCAATCCTACATCTCATGGTCATCGTGAAAATAGAAATCCCGCATGAAATAAGTGAAAGATGCAGAATTGGTTAAAAAATTTGATTCTAAAAGAAACTTGAGAAACATGTTCTTGAGAGTACTCGCTTGGCGTCCTAGGGCCACACCCACGACACGCGGCCGCCTAATTGCATATCACATGGGTGCCACCTGGCACGACATAGGGAGTTGCTAACGTGATGTCAAGAGATAGCATTGCCATGCAAGCTAGCAACCCCAGTTTTACAAAAAAATTGCCTAAATTTCAAAAATCCAAATAAAAACGTATCACCCACTTCCAAATCTAGCCTGAACCTTTGGGTAGGATTTGATATGGGACGATATAGCCTTTCTTTATTCATTCCCATCCAATCAAAAAGTTTTTTTCTTTTATTGGATGTGGATGGAAAATTCAAAATCTTTTCCTTTGCTTCTAAACTCAGTAACAAAGGATCCAAACATTGGATGTCAACAAAATCTATGCTCAATAGCATTTTTTTATTGTTTATTACAATATATTCTATAAACAAAAAATATGAAAGGTTAAAGAGCATAAATTACCAAAATCTCTCATTAGGTTTAAAATGCATGGCTTGATAATTGCCCTTTTTTACCATTCTTCATGATTTCATTTAATTTATCCTTTCTATCATGTTACTAGACAATACGTCATATAAGTCTGCGTTGTTTGACCCTGAATAAGGTCAACATAATTATTTTATTATTTTATTCCTAATTTATGCAAAATGGGTGTATGAGTGCTTAAAGATAATGAATGCAAAACATATAGATAAAATGGTGAAGAGGTAGGTGACGGCTCATTTTCGTGCGTCGTTAAACACAAAGACGATGGTCAAACAAAATTTATAAAACCGAACTCACAAAGACAAGATAGAATAATCAAGTACTGGGTAAGTATCGGGTCGATCCACAGATAGCAGGGTTGACTTTAATCGCAGAGTTGACTTGGTCAAACTTAGGCTTAACAGGAGTTTTAAATAAGAGAATATAAGATTTAAGATATGGAAATGATATAAATAAGGTAAATAAGAAGTTTTAAGATTTGAAATCTCGGATTTGACAGAGAAAAGTCAAAAGTCAAAGTCAAAGCGTTGACTTTGTCCAGTAGTAGGTGTTCTGCAAAATCAGAGAATCAAACAGAGTCAGAAGATTACGAAAATTATATATTTGGAAACTAGAGAGAAAATGGAATTTATTGATATAAGTTTTATAATTTTTGGATAAGAAATGGATTTATTATGAATTATTGAAAATCAATGATCAGAAAATCCCCGAAATAAACACCTCAGAGGAAATCTTCAAATTGAATGCCCAAATGAAATCCAAATCTTGCAATTTATATGTCAATAGAAAGCTAAGAACCAGAGGAATCCAACAAGACCAAAATTCTCAAATTCTAATTTTTCAATAAAAAGTAATTGACCCCGAAAGTCAACGTTTGACTTCTGCTGAAAGATGAACAGTCCGTGGTCAAACATTAAATTGAAGGGTCAAATGAACTCGGAATTTGATGAATTTGCTATCCACGGAAAGCTGATGAAAAGAGGAATCCAATGAAACCAAAATCAAGTGATTTGGAATTATAATCAGAGAGATATCCTATTTTCAAAATCAGCGACTTTTCAGATCGAAATTTGGGGAAATTGAAGAACACCATTAACTAATTTGCAAAATTGAACTTCTAAATCTAATAAAAACTCAAATTACCTCCTGATAATCGATCGAATCTCACTACTAACCCGATTGCCGCAAGGATGGGGCTCCAATTCTCGTGGATTGAAGCGAATTTGCTCGGATTCTTCCTCGTGAACGTTCGGAATTCAAGGGGAAAATTCGATGAAATCAAGGAGAAATTCATGATCAATCCCGCTCCAATTGCTTCGCAATCGAGTCTAAACGCGGGGGGAACACGATGAACTGGAGATCTTCCTCGAAACTCGCTTAATTTCTTCACGAGTCGATCAAAAGTTGAAGAACAAGAGAAGGAGTACATGAGTTTTTAAAGGAGAAATTGGGTTTGAAATCGAGGGTGATGGAGCGGGTCGTGGCCGCGGATTTGCAGCATCAAGGGAGCGGTTTCACTTGGCGGCGTCGTAGCTCCGGAATTTGAGGCCAAATGGCTTCAACTTGGCCACGATTCCCGCATTTTCTGGCCACGTTTTTCTTTCGCCGGGATCGACCACAATCGACCACGATCGTAGCCTGATCGTGCGTCGATTGGGCGTTGATCTTGCTGCAAATCTTCATGAAAGCATCTCCGACAATCCTGGAGTAGATTCCGCTTCGAGCGCTCCGCGATCGCGTCTCAATCGCGGCTCGATCGCGCCGCGATCGCGGCTCGATCCTGGCGTTCTTCCACGCTGCTCCGCTGCCGTCCGATTAAGCTTGGACGGTTAGATCGTGATCGAGCGGCCTCCCATTTTGATGATCATCCGACGCTCCTCGCGTCGCCACGTGGCGTCGGGTAAACGCTCCGATCGCCGTCACTTAACGTAAGCATCACGCACGTGCTTTGATCGTGATCCCGTGGACTCGGGTCCACGCGATCATCGCCGTTGAGCCGAAATCTGACGCCCGCCGTGCCGCCAGGTCACCTGCAAGGTAAGAACCGTGTGGGAACATAGACCCACACGGAAGATAAAAAACATTTTCACCCCTATAAATTAGGGGGCGGTAAACGCCTAGTGCGTTACCGCCCCTAAAATCTAACCAGGGCCCACTATACCCGTGGGCCCTCCACATGCGAACCAATCTGCCACGTGGCGCCCCACACGGGCGCCCACGTGGACCGTCCGTGTGGCCTCCTGCCACGCGCGTCGGGCGCCACTGCGCCCGCGTGGCCACACGCGCTCGCTACTGAGCCTCGGCGCCACGTCGTAGCGGCGCGGTGGACTCGCGCGCCGCGTCAGCCCGCCGCCTGGGCCCGCTCACCACCTCAGCTCCGCGGTAAGCCTACCCCCTTTTTCGATTTTTTTAATAGAAAAATACTCAAAAAATTCAATTAAAAAAATCAAATAAAAATCAGAAAAAGGCTTAAAAACTTCGAAAATTCATAACTTAAAAATATACAACTCCTTTTTTTAATTGAAATTTTCTCCATTGGATCATAAATTCTTTCCTTTTTTTAATATTATGCCATTTAAAAATATGTTTTCAAGAAGGAAATAAGGATGAATTAAAAATTTCATTAAATAAGTTCTAATTAAACATTCTAAATCATAAATTCATCCTAAAATCATCCTTCCAAACATTTACTAAAGTCAAAACTCATTTAATAATAGAGATTAACTCCTGTTAATCTAAACAAAAGATTAATCATATCTTAAGCATGAAATTATCTCTAATTTATGCATAAATATCAACTT
The DNA here is from genome assembly GCA_024174645.1 of Lemna minuta. Taxonomy (NCBI): domain Eukaryota; kingdom Viridiplantae; phylum Streptophyta; class Magnoliopsida; order Alismatales; family Araceae; genus Lemna; species Lemna minuta. The sequence continues at coordinate 3,989,277 of CM044111.1, read as the reverse complement.
TAGTGAAATGACATGCCAATGGAGAAAATTCCTAAAAAGTATGATAACATGCATCATATTCACATAAAATAAGCATGAATATGAGTTAATTAGGGTAAGAATTCAGGTTATAAATGCATGTTATCAGTAGGCGCTCAAATTAACAAAAAAAACTGATAAACTACTCAGTAGCATCTTCTCTATGCACAAACTTGAGCTTCCTCATTTGCTTTTAAGCCTCGAGCTGATTTCCAGTTCCATGTGGATCTTTCATTCGCATCTTAATATATAGGTTGGATACTTAGGAAATTTAATATCTCTGATGGCGAACCAGTTGTCTACCTAGTTCCTCCACTCATCAACATATCTCCGTCAAAGAAATAATTGGATCCCACTAGGTATACAAGAAAAGTTGAGGGCTATGGAATACTTAAATTTCAACATGTCTTAGTACTGATTCTAGTCATTTGTGCACCTCAAATAATTTCTTATCCCTTTTTTGACTAGAAGAAATAAAAAATCTCCTATAATATCTTAAAAGAAGTATATTTAAAGGGTTCAAAATTCACAAATGTACCAAAAAAATTTCCTCTATGTTTTGAGCGATTCAGATTGAGCTGAATCACAAATGGAACCCAGATCCACAAGAGGCTTAATAAGTTCAAGAAAACATCCAAAGTTCCGCTAGAGATAATCTAGCTACTATTGTTTGCAAGCCTTCATCAAGTAACACTTTCTCTAGATTAAGCTAAATCTAAACATCCTACTTGTGCTTGGATTTATGCAAGGTTATTGTTGCTAATCATCCAAGTGGATTGACTTGACCCAATTTGAACACTAAATGCCTCGAACTGGATTAGGATTATGTAAAAGGCACTAACTAGCTCATTTATAAAGAAAATTGGATGTATAAAAAGGGAACTCAACAGTTGGTCAATTAGGTAAAGACAGCCCAACAATCAAGAGTCTTGAACCATCACCATACCTAGCAACTGAGGGAGTGCAACAAGAAAACTCTTGTGTATAGTGACTAAATAATACTCTCTGCAATTCAATATTTTTTTTGGCTACATCTCTCTCTATGTATATCTTCTCTTCTTTTTGGCTTTTCTCCAATGTGAGTTCTAATCTTGATCAAAAAGAGTCATTGGTAGACGAGAAAATTTGGGCATATTAAAGTAGACATTTTTTTGTTATCTCTATGTATCTTACTCTCTCTCTTCGTATATCCCTCTAGGTATAGAGCATTCATCTCTTGAGATATGGGTTTCAAGCCCTTCCATCAACCACTTTGACATGTATGATTTCTTTAAAAAGAAGACATCTGTTGTGTGTAGAAAAGGACAAAGCCCTCCAACAAAGGATTGATGGGCAATGCTACCATAATAAGTGTACTATTTTGAAGTAATTTTAAATGGATGAACCCAATATTGGGATTCACACATGCATGATTGGCCAAGTAAGACATATGAAATCTCAATAAATTCTTGTTTAAATGCAATAGGCAATTTCTACATTGGTTTTATCTTTGAATTTAATGTATATATTTTTATTTCCAATCTTGGTTTGGGTCTAGCAATAAAGCTTGATAGACAATAAAGACGTCGTTGAATATGCATCTATTTCAAATTTTACATGGCATTGTGATGTTTAATTATGCGAAGACTTTTTTGGCCTAAAGAAAAAAAATTGGCCAAAAAATGGTAGTACATTTTACAATCGTAAAGTTTGTATGTCAACATCAAATTGACCGAAAGGAAGTCTTTTTGCCTGTCATTTTTATTGTTTTAATTTGAAAAGAGGTTGTGATGGAGAATTATCTCATCACATGAACACAAGGGTTCCAAGTGAACCTAGATATGACTTAAGGAAGAGAAATCATTCTAGACAACAACAAAATGGCATACTCCTCCTTATTCACAAGTTTGAGAAACTTACCATTCATGAAATGAAGGAAGAAGATCTCTCTAAAACATTGAAAGAGAGTGTAGATTCAAAGGGAATTATCTTCCCTCCTTTTCCCATTTTACCCTGATCTAAAGATTGACTTGGTCATGAGAATTTAAGCCTTATTCCCTCGAAAACCTAGAACTCCATCTTTGGACCAAGTCAACCATCTTCCACCTTGATATAGATCCCTTCTCATCCAAAATTTACTCACTATATCATAGGTACCTTGTATAGTTATAATTATTGATCTCAACAAAATCAATAGGAACCTCTTTGTCATTAGACTCCCTTCTTTCTATGAAAACCACCCATAGATAGAAATTTTAGAAGAGATCTATATACTATTACTTAAAGGAGAAGTGTTTTTGAATTCTACCTCAAAACAGAGCTTATGCAAAAGTAGAACTATGCATCTACTTGTTGATAATGAGTATGAGGAGCCTGCCATCAAGGAAATCAGACATGAAGGCCACTCTCCTAACTAACGAGGAGCTCCAATATCATCACGAAACATAAATAAGCCTCAAAAATGAAAAAAAAAACACATTAAACTCCCAAGTCATTCAAGTGATTATGAAGATGATTACAACAGGAATAGCTCCAAGGTTGAAGAAGAAAGGAAAATTACTCCTCTTACCATCAGAAGAGTAATAAAGATATGTGAACCTACTATGAAAACCATGGCAAAAGAATCCAGCGAGAAAGGCTAACTCCCATCTAAGCAAGGTCTTCACGGCTAACGAAAAGAAGAAAGTCAGCCTGATATCTACCCAAGGATAGCCTTTTAATTATCACCAACTTCCACGATTTTATCTGCATCAAGAACGATCTTCACGGCTGCTGAATAACATGAAGACTTGGACTGAAGGCGATTAAATTTTATTAATACCATCTAGACGGACAACGACCGCAGACTATCGGGAAGTCCAGCTCATTTCACGTCCGCCCCCTGCTGTTGTAGAACAGAGAATAGTCAAGGATCCCCTGAATTCTCTCCATCGTCTCGCCCTGGTGAACACACAGAAAACACAAGTCACAACTCTACGCGAGTACGGAGAAAGCTTACGACAACTACTCATCTCCGTCACGCGAACACAAAAGAAGACGATTACTCATCACTATCACGCGAGCACATGAGAAGACAACGCTCGAACGGCTTGAAGCAAAGGAGGCTCGTCACACGGTCACGGCCCGGCTCTGCTCTCTATTACCTTACCAAAAGAATCTCTCCTACCTGTTGGCGATACGACGGGATTAGGATCGGAATAGAGAGGAGGTTCGATCACACCACGGTTGAAAACAAGAAATGAACTCAATGTATTCAAGAAATCTCACTCACTCAAGATACCGTAGTATCGCGCATACATCGACATTTCGTCGAACACTTATTTAAAGAGAAAAGATAAAAATGGTCGTAACGGCTTCTCGTCCACGTGGCGCGCGCATCGCCGTTATAACGCCTCGACGTAATGGCTAGGATTGTCCTACCGTTTTTAGAACAAATGTCGCTGACGATCCTGCCGTTGAAGATAGGATGAACGGCCGGATCACCCTCTCAAAGACTATTCCTTGATCCGTGCTTCGTTCATCGTTGCAACGCCCAATTTCTCTCGAAATTCCTCGAATTTGATACGTCCCAAAGGCTTGGTGAAGAAATCTGCTAACTGCGATTCCGTCTTGACGTAATCCACTTCCACATACCCTTTCTCCACACAATCACGAATAAAATGAAACTTTGTATCGATGTGTTTGCTTCGTCCGTGCTGGCTCGGATTCTTACTCAAGGAGATGGCCGACACATTATCTACAAATAACTTAAACGGACTCACCTTCTTGTTAAGTAACTCTTCAATTAATCGAATGATCCATATGCCTTGGCAGGAGGCAGCCGATGCTGAGATATATTCAGCTTCACAGGATGATAATGCGACCACACCCTGTTTTACTGAGTTCCATGTGATAGCATAGTTTCCAATGAAGAAGACTTGTCCAGATGTACTCTTCCTATCAAATTTATCTCCAGCAAAGTCACTATCACTGAAGCCTTGAACGAAATGCTTCTTCAATCCTCTTTCATATCTCAGTCCGAAGGATGATGTTCCTTTGATGTATCTTAGAACTCTCTTTGCTGCATTCATGTGTTCTGAACTTGGCTTGCTCATGAACCTGCTCAGGTAATTCACACTTTATGTTAAATCAGGTCGAGAGTTTAGTAGATACCTGAGACTCCCTATCAAGCTTCTAAAAATTGATGGATTCACTTCATCATTCTCCCTTTCTGCCGCCAATTTCGACGGAGCTTCCATAGGTGTTTTCACTGAATTGCATTCACTCATTTTGAATGAGTGAAGGATAGATTCAATGTAAGATCTTTGAGTAAGCCAGGTGTAGTCTCCTTCATATTTAATTTCAATTCCTAAATAGGAACTGAGAATGCCCAAATCTGTCATTTCAAACACTTTCTTCATGCCCTCTTTGAATTCCATAATTTTGTGGGATTTAGACCCGGTGATGATCATATCATCCACATATACCCCAATTATGATTTTTTCTTGTATCTCTGCTGTGTAATATACACCATAATCACACTTGCTTCTCACAAAGCCCTGCTTGAGTAGGACTTCATTTAGTCTTGAATTCCAAGCTCTTGGGGCTTGTTTTAACCCATACAGAGCTTTCTTCAACTTCAGTATGTGATCCTCTTTACCTTTCACTTCAAAGCCCTCAGGTTGGGTTATATAGATATCTTCCTTGATTTCTCCATTCAAGAAAGCTGTCTTGACATCCAAATGATGTAATTCCCACTCTTCCTGTGCAGCAATAGCTATCAAGATTCGGATGGAATCCATTCTTGCTACAGGGGAGAAGACCTCACTATAGTCTATTCCCTCTTTTTGAGCATATCCCTTTACCACTAACCTTGCTTTATGCCTCAAAATCCTTCCCTTGCTGTCCTTTTTCACCCGAAACACCCATTTCACTCCAATTGGCTTGATATCACTCTGTGGTTTAACCATAGTCCACGTTTCATTTTTTTAAAATTGATGACATTTCTTCCTCCATTGCTACTTTCCACTCCTTTTTTTTTGCAGCCGAGGAGTAGGATGATGGTTCTTCATTGAATAAGAAACATATTTCACTGCACAAGAGATTGGTTTCATTATAGATAGACTGAATGGATCTATACCTCACTGCCTCTTCCTCTTCTGAGTCTTCCGGTTGACTGAGATCTCTCCCTCTTGACTCATTTACCTCCAATTGTCCACTTTGTTCTTCCAGTGAGTCTCTTTCCCCTTCTTCTAAACCTGAGATTTTAAGATAATTTGAAGAACATAAAGTAAACTTTCCCAAATTACCTTCTTCACTGAATTTAAAGGTTTTTTTCTCATCGAATATCACATCTCTACTTATGTGAATTCTGAAATTTTCAGGATCTAGACATCTGTAGGCTTTCGATCCAGCTTCATATCCCATTAGCACCATGCATTTACTTCTGTCTTCAAGTTTTGATAGCCTTCCAGTGGTTTTCACAAAGACAATTGAACCGAAAATCCTTAAATGACTCACATTTGGTTTTCTTCCATTCCACTGCTCATACGGTGTCTTTCCTTCCAGCCCTTTTGTAGAAGACCTGTTAAGAACATAAACACATGTACTAACTGCTTCTCCCCATAATTCCAGGGGCAATTCTTTCTCTTTCAACATACTCCTTACTAAGCCCATAATTGTTCTATTTCTTCTCTCAACCACGCCATTTTGTTGAGGAGTATAGGGGGCAGTAAGTTGTTTTCTAATCCCACTCTCATCATACAATTTTCTGAATTCATCTGAGGTGAATTCTCCCCCTCGATCACTTCTTATACTCTTTATTTTCACTCCTTTCTCAGCTTCAGCCATCGTTTTAAATTTCTTAAATTGTTCAAAGGCCTCTGACTTTTCCTTTAGCAGAGCCACCCACATACACCTTGAGTAATCATCCACAATTAAGAAGAAATATCTCTTTCCTCCTAATGTTTGTGGGTTAATAGGACCACAGATGTCCATATGAAGTAATTCAAGAACACTCAAAGCTCTATATGATGAAGATGAAAAAGAAGTTCTCGAGTGTTTACCTGAGATGCAGTGAGCACATACCACATTCGGATTTTGGAATTTTGGAAGACCTTTCACTAGATCTCCTCTTATCATATCCTGTAGAGTGTAAAAACTCTGATGGCAGAACCTTTTATGCCATAACCAAGCTTCACTTGCTTCTTCCTCAATCAAATTACACCTCTCATTTATGTTAATCATCATTTTGTACATGTTTCCCGACGTTTTCTTTGTCTTGGTGAGGAGTCTACCTGATTTGTCATGAACCGTGAGGAAGCCACTGCTCAAGAAGGTTTTACAACCTTGTTCATCTAACTTTCCCGGGCTAAGAATGTTAGTTTTTAAATCAGGTAGGTAAAGAACATTTGGAATAGTTAAAACTTCACCAGTTTTGAGGGTGACAGAGATATCACCCTTACCTTCATAGGGAATTGACGATCCATCACCAAATCTGACTTTACCTTTCTTACTTTCATCAATGTTATCAAAGAACACCTTCTTTCCTGTCATGTGACTACTTGCTCCCGTGTCAAGATACCACATACACTCATCATGTGGGTTATTTGTTCCTTGTAGTAGTAGTTCTCCACATTCATCAGACATAACCATCATAAGGGCCGATTCTTCTTCGGTTTCTTCTGAGATATTCACCTTCTCTTCTTTACCTTTCTTTTTGTGTCTTGAATAGCACTCATCCGCGAAGTGTCCCATTTCTTGGCAATTGTAGAACTTTACTTTTGACTTGTCAAACGGCTTTCTCTCTTCGTCTTCTTTGTCATTTTTTGAAAATCTGCCTCGTCCGCGACCTCTTCCTCTTCCTCTTGAAGAAGATCCACGATCGGTCTTCTTGGACTGATTGTAGGCTCTGGCAAGTAGAACTTGCTCTTCTTCCCTCGAATCTCTTTCTTGGAGTCTCTGTTCGTGAACTCTTAAAGATCCGATCACTTCATCCACACTCAGACTTCTCATATTTCCGAATTGTTCAAGAGAGAAGGTAAGAGAATCATACTTCACTGGCATTGATCGGAGGAGCTTCGCCACTGCTTCCTTCTCCTCTAATCGCTCTCCCAAGTCTCTCAATTCGGAGATAATCTTGGTGAAGCGAGACGAGAATTCACTCACCTTCTCATCTTTCTTCATCGCAAGATTCTCAAATTCGCGCCGCAACGATTGAATTTTGGATTGAACGACGTGATCTACCCCCACGTGGAGTGTCCGAATAGTCTCCCAATTCTCTTTAGCTGTTTTCTTGACATCCAATTGAAAGCTTACCGATTCTGAGACAGAGTTTAGGATGGCCGAGAGAGCTTGTTGATCTTTCTTTCGGTTTGTCTCGGTTCCGGTAATTGCTTCCCATAATCCGTGAGCTTCCAAGTACACTTCCATCCTCATCGCCCACAGACGACAGTTGGTGGATGTCAGTGCAAAGATTGAAGACGTCACTGCTTCAATTCTTGGCACTAGTTCTTGAATAGCGGCGTTTGCATCACTCCCGGACGAACTTCCTTTCTTCGGCATTCTTACCCAAGGCTCTGATACCACTTGTTGGCGATACGACGGGATTAGGATCGGAATAGAGAGGAGGTTCGATCACACCACGGTTGAAAACAAGAAATCAACTCAATGTATTCAAGAAATCTCACTCACTCAAGATACCGTAGTATCGCGCATACATCGACATTTCGTCGAACACTTATTTAAAGAGAAAAGATAAAAACGGTCGTAACGGCTTCTCGTCCACGTGGCGCGCGCATCGCCGTTATAACGCCTCGATGTAACGGCTAGGATTGTCCTACCGTTTTTAGAACAAATGTCACTGACGATCCTACCGTTGAAGATAGGATGAACGGCCGGATCACCCTCTCACACTACCTTCATTTCACCAACCGTTCCCGAACTTCTCTTTAACTTGCCGCGGAGACTCGCGAGAAGACAACAGGATATCGGGATATTTTCGAAACAATCAGATCGCCAATACATCATATCAATGCAACAATATGAATATCAAAGAGCTCCCCGTGACGTCGAGATTCACCAACAGATATTATCACGATTACGAAGATTTCCACGTCACCTGCTGATCAAGCCAAGGACTTCAAAGATAGGAAGTCAAGTCAACCCATCAACCATGAAATTGTGAAATGACATCCTTTCCATATAATTGCGCCGATAATTATGGGGCTTTGGGAAACCTCTGACCCGATCCGACGCCGCGTATGCACCGTTACGATCCCCAAAGACCATCAAATTCACCATAGACCAAAGATATCATTCAACGATCATCACAAGGACATTAACTTCCGCGACGTGACGATTCACCGTAACTACTCTTCTTCTATTTCTATAAAATGAAAATCTGTAAGAGAACAGGGTAGTTTTTATTGATGAATGAATCGTTTTCTTTTGAAAACTTTCTGTGTCGTGTGCTTCCCGTGTCTCTCCCGAAACCTCTCTCTCCGAATTTCTACCTTCCTCTCTTTTCTCCCTCCCGTTCAACCACTTCAAGCCTGCCGCAATTCAAGGATAACCTGGATCATTTGGTGGAGTTCGACGGCCTCACTTCTCGTCCATTTCAAGGTAATCATTCTCTTCTCCCTTTTTGTGATAATAGTTCTCCCATAAATCCGTAAGTCCAACATCCTCTTCTCTTCTTACATGTTATCTATTTCTTACCCCTTATCCGAAACACTAATATATTAGGTAACGCAAATCTTAGATTTATCCACCCTCAATATTCTCTCGATATTCTCTTCACTATGTAATTCATTCACGCACCATCCTTTCTTCCTCTCACCGCGCTCATTCTCATCATCCTTATCACTATTACTCACCCTCATATTCATCCTCTGCCCGAATTGTTCTCTTCTACTTATTCACCAATCATCGTTCTATCCTTTCTTATTATTCCTATCATTGGCCATATCGTTCATATCATAAACCGTATTATTATCTCACCAAAACTCCTCTTATCGCAATCATATTCATTAACTTACCTTCATATTCATCTACCCGTTTTATTCCCCTTATCTACTCATTAATCTATGCTAATAACCCTTTACATTATTAAATTCTCCTTCATCTTCATGTTATAAATCGTCATCATAAACATTTTAATGATTACATAATTCATATCTTTTTTCTTTCATTTACCTTCTCTAAATATTCACCGTCTCCATCATCACTAATATCATCATACTTCCAAATTATTCTACACTATAACCTCACTGATTTATAACTCCTATTCATATTGATATCATTCATAGGTCCTCCCTAAGTTGTAGGAATATTTCATATTTTAATATCAATAGATATTCATATTGTATCTCACTCATTTCTCCCTCACTTCTTCATATTTACATCATCATATTCGTACATATCATCATTCCGAAATATCCTACATCAGGTTGTCTTAAGCATGAGTTAGCACTTGAATCCATGCTATATTTAATTATTAATTATTATATAATACACATAAATATCATTTTCATAATAACTAAATATGGTATAAACATGATTTTAGCATATAAACCCTATCATGAATATTTTCTATGTTTTTGTTCATATTTTGAGATTAAACCCATTTGGTTTCTTTGAAGCCAAATGGTCAAGTTCTCACATTTTATGAGCTATGTGGATGCAAGGCTATAGGTGAGAGCATAAAAGGACATGGATGCAAATTATTATGAAAAGAAGGAAGGAGATGAGTTCTCCACATGATTATGGATCATCCTAGTTCCTACGATGATCCACATTTATAAGAAAAGTAAACTTTTCATTCTCTCCTTGAATGTGAAAATAACTTTTTGTAAAAATATATAGGATGAAATTATTGATCCAATGAATAAAATTTTTTAATATATATTGGATTTTTAAGGTTTAGATTTTTTTTGAGAATTTTTTGGGACTCAAAAGGATTATTTAGACCATTATTTGAGTAAAAAGGGGGATCAAAAATGGAATTAGCGTCATGGCAAATCAGATTGCAACACATGGCACCACAAGGGCAAGCCACTTAGGCACAGTGATGGCACAACCACACATGTGGCACCTGCCTGTTGCGCTAATGTACCATGGGCCCTACCACATTGCGTGCTTGTTATGCCTACTTGGCCGGCATGGTATGCTTACATGGCATCATGTTAGCATGATATTATGAGGTCATAATGGAAATTATTGCGTATTGCACTCATCACATTAAATAGGGCATCTCTCTTTTATAGTTGATAAAATCTTTGAGTTTCTTGATGTGGGACTGAAGACTCAATCCATGTGGGCTGTCATGCACGCCATGATCAGTTACGGGAGATCAAAGGTTTCCCCAATGCGTATACGATAGTGGATTCGATGTGAATAAAGGTGGGAGTTGTCATTGCTCCCTATATTAACTCACTTGTGTGGGCTGATTAGAGTTGTATTCCATTGGTGGATGTGTTCAATATGATACTATTGTCCTCTATGACGATACGTTGAATAATATGATTGTTGACAGTTTTTCTACATAACCTACAGTGTAATGTTTATAATGAAATCATGAGCATATTGACGAAACTAATTCGTATGGTTGTTAAATACACACAATTTAGTGTCAAAACAAAGTCCTAAACTTACCAATTTATGATTAATCAATTTAATTAAACACTATAATGATAATTAAGGGTCGAATCCACAGAGAATTAGGGAAATTTGAGATATATCTTTGAAATTCAGTCAAATCGGACGATGAATTGAGGTTAGAAATTGGGTAATTTATGATATAAAGAAATATAACTCAATTGCAAATCCACGGAATCAAAAATCATGTGACTTGGGTGAGAATTCGCTGAGTAATCAAAGTTTGAAAATGAGGTAGAAATTCATATCGCGAAAATGATTAAAATTGAAAGTAAACTTAATCTATGATTCAAAATGTAAAATTAACACTAAATGATGAAAGATTAAGATGAAAACACGCAATCTAACCCAAAGTAAACTTTGAAATGATCCAATTAATCGTCGGATGCATGGCTTTTCATTCCAAGTTTTCGAAGATGAAATTGAAGTTCAAGATGTGATTTTTCCTCTCTCTCTCTCTCGATCAAACTTTGATTTCAAGTATTCCTTGGATGCGGAAATGCATTAAGAACACAAGAAATCAATTGGCACATGAAATGGGTGTCTGGACAGTTCGAATTTCTCAAAATTTCAAGGGCGAAGCTTTCCGTCGCGAAGAACTCGTATTTAAAGAGTAATTTTGGGCATGACCGTTGATCTAACGGACGCCTCACGATCACTGGTCGCGATGAGACGTCCTTTGGTGAATCGGTGTTTCTGTTTGATGACTGTTCGATCGCGGATGAAGGGTCGAGATGTGATTTCATCGCATGAAGAAGGAGGTGCGTCGCTTTCAATCGCCCGTTGGATCTTAATCCAACGATCGTGATGTCTTGAGGGATCCACGGATCGTGATAGATCTTAACCGTTATAACTCGCGATCAATGGTTCAGATGATTTCACTTAAAGTCCATTTAACGCACGTGCGTGATCATAGATCGGATGGACCTCGCGTCCACCGCATCTACGCGCGATGTTCCACGCACTATCGATCCGACGCACTGGATGCTGCCACGTCGCCTGAAAACAAAATAAAAGAAGACTAATAGTCCCACACGGAAGAATTTAAGAGAGATTGTCGGGTATATAAGGTGACGCAATTTAGAGGGTTAGCAAAGTCCTCTATGGATGGCTTATATGTATGATAACCTAAGTATTATAATAATATACATGTATACACGTCACCTCAGTGTCACGCAGGCACTCGCGCGGGTCCGCGTGGCGCTGCCACGTGGCCTTGCGTGCCACGTCGCATCCACATAGGCTCGCGCGAATAAATGCACCCTTTTTGCATTTTTAAAATTATTTAAATCACTGAAAAATCGAAATAAATTCATATAAATTTAGGAAAAATTCCAGAAAATTCCTTAAAATTGTAAAAATCATATCTTTCAAAATACAACTCCAAATTAAGTAAAATTTGTTTTGTTGGATCAGAAATTGAATAATCTATCATTAATAAGAGAATTAATTATAATAAATTTAATACATTTATGTATCTTATAAAATAAGTGTTAATAAGTGATTATAAATATACATAAATGTTAATAAAGATCTTTTCTCTTATATTTTTCATTCTCAAAACATGATTATGATCTCAATTATAATTAGGATTAAAGATTATAATGTTTAATTATGTATAATAATCCATAAATTGGTGTATTTTTAGATCATAACATGAAATAATACAAAATGATAGAAATATACTTAAAATATGATAACATGCATACATTTGGAATGATTAGTGCCTTTATTTGCATTAATAATCATGTAAATTAATGTAAAAATAGCATGTTATCACATATGCAATGACTGAGTGAATTATACTAAAACCCTTATACATTGAAAATTATTCTTTAAACATATATTCTAAAACATTCATATTCTTAGGATATTCAGAAGGACATCAAATTATCTAGAAATAATAGTACTATGTGACCTAACTCATACGATGAGTATGGCTAATCTTGTAGCCATCGGTATGAAGACACTAAGGATACATAGTGGGTGTTCTTTAGTGAAAGAGTTCAGTGAATTGATCAGTATGAATCCATGAATGGTATTATACCTAACTGACAATTAGGTTGATTGATGTCACAGTTGTGTGTGTGATCCTTCAACTTGAGACTCCAAAGACATCTTTTGGATGGATGACTGTGTTTTGATTATAACTTAATGATAACGTGTAATTGATGCATTCATTTTTATCATCATAAATGAATTTTAACTTGGAATTATTTCTAATATAATACATGTTATCATAATTTTGTGATATTTTTACATTTATCATTTTATTTCACTCATATACTCATTTTGAATTTAATGACTGCTAATTATGCATAAAGATGAATATGCCTTGGCATACATCATTCCTTTGGTTTGTATATCTTGATACTAACCCCATTTGACTTCTTTGAAGTCAAGTGGAAGAATTCTCACATTTTTAAGAGTTTTGTGGATGCAAAGACATAGGAAAGCATATAGAGACAAATTGAAATTGAAGAGAGGAGAAAATGGCTTCTTCATAGTTTTAAGGGACAAGTCAACTCTAAATCCCAAAAGTCAAAGGGTGTAATTAAGGGTCATGGGGGTCAAATGTGTGAAGCAAGTTCAAAGGTGATCAATTTTATCTTTTAAATAATTATGAAGATCATCCTATCCTTTTGGAGGCAACCACTTCACTAAGTAAGTCAAGGTAAGTCAAAGTTGGTCAACTTTCTCTATTTTAGGGAAAGTTGACCAGCCTATATTAAAATATTTCTAAATTAAATTATTTAATATTTAAAATGAAGTGGATGTCACCCTCTTAAGGTGGACGTCCTTTTTACTTAAAGAGGAGTTGGGAGTCACCTTTTTTAGGAGGCGGGGACCATATCTTAAGAAAGGGGGTTTATTACCTCATTTTGAGGAGGTGAGACTCTTTCTTTCGAAAGGGGTTAAGCCACCTCATTTAAGGGTAATATTACCTCCTAAAGGAGGTAACCAAACCCTTGGACGTACTTTCAGGGTGGTGCATCTCCACCCTTGATCATAAGAGCAAAAGATCTCCACTCTTGGTCACCTAGAACCCTAAAAGACCTCTATATAAGGCTATGTTTTCTCTCTCCTCTCTTTTTTTTGGCTCTCTCTTAGCATTAGGCTACCAGAAGGAAGAGGAGAAGAGTTTAAGGCCCAATGAGATCATTTTTGGATGCTTAATCTTTTAAGGGATAAGAAATCAAGCTAGCATTGCGATTGGAGAGGATTGAGCATCACTTGGCCTAAGATGGACATCGCGACGGGGTTTGTGCGATGATTCGGATTGAGTTCTTGCTTGTGTTAATCTCCATAAATAGTAAAGTTGTGATTTTCTTTTAATTTTCTTTTCTTATTTTCTATTAAATTAGTAGCTTTCACATCATCCACGCTCCAACTCTCTCTCGATCGCTACACATTGATTCGTCGATCCGTCACTACCGCCGACCACTCTTCTCACCTTGTTATCATTTCATCCCCATTGAATTTCTTTTTACATTAATTTTACAATTGAATTCTACTTTCTCTCTTAATTAAAAAAGAAAGCTAAAAATTATTACTCATATTCATCTCTACATGCCCCATTTAAGCTCGCGCTTCTTTGCAAGCTCTCACTTCTTCCATAGTCTCTCACCTTTCATTTTAAACGTCTAATCTCATTACCTCAACTCTCAATGGATTTGACCCTTGCTTACACTATACTAAGTAAGGAAATATAAATTTTATTATGTGAAATCAATACACAACAACAACGGGAAACACGTGTAATCGAGTTCATCACTTATGAATCTCTAGCTAAGGGATATGACATGAAGTCCTTGAAGATGATTGTGTGGTCAAGATGGGATCATTCACCTATGGTAATTGAGGAGACTAACTGAAGGAATGAGATGTGATGAAATCCTCAACCAAGGTAATAGAAATATAGGAGAAGGAATTCTCGATAATTTACTATACACATCAATTATAACTTGAGTGACTAATTAGGGTTTGACCATTGATCATACTCTAAGTCATTCATGAGTCTCGTGCAGATGAAGGATTATACGTACATAGTAACTGATGACGAAAATGTTTCATAAGGAAGTTCTAATAAACTCCATATCTCCTAGAGTACGTTACTGACAGAACGAATCAATGCGGTTGTTAATTGCACACTGATTAGTGTCAAAAATAATACCAAACTCACCAATTTTATGAAATAATCATGAATTGAATAGCATAGTGATAAATAAGGGTCAAATCCACGGATAAATAAGAGAATTTTGAGAGATCTTTTAAAATTTGATCAACTCGGACAATGAATTAAGGTGAGAAATTAGGGAAAGTGCTAGATTTGGAAAGAGAACTCAAAGACGAATCCATGGAATCAAAAATCACTCGATTTGGATCAAGATTCACGGAGAAATCAATGAGCGAATTAGAGAGAAATTCTCCAACGCGACGAGAGAGAAATTCAAAATAAAATATAAAATTATTTAAATCTACGATTCTTAATTCAAATCTAATGATATAGGACAAAAGATTAGGAGGAAAACACATAATCTAATCTAAGATAGCGATCGAAATGATCCAATTAATCGCGAGATTCAAGGCTTTTTATTCTGCGATTTCGAAAATGATCATCAATGTTCAAGAGGCAAATTCTCCATGTTCTCTCAATGAAATCTCGCTTCCAACCACTCTGTCAATGCGGAAATGAGGTCTAGAAGCGATTGGAAGCAAGAGATTCAAGGATGGTGGTGTCTAGATAGTTTGATTACTCGAAATCATCCAAGAATGCATTACAATGTCGAATAACATCTCAATTTATAATGAATTTGGGCATAACCGTTCGATCTGGCGTTTCATCTTCGATCAATGGCTCTGATGATACGCGTGGATAGGAATCGTTACGATTAATTTATGGCCATTTGGATTGGAGATAGACCGCTGAGATTTTGCCACGTCGCGCGCTTTAGAAGTAATGCGTGAAACGTCCGTTTCGCTTGAAGATGCGTTTTCGTCGGTTTTAATCTTAGCCGTTATAACTCCTTTGATCAACGGCTGAGATTAAATCATTTTAAGAACAATTCGCTGACGAATAGAATTGCGCCACGTACCCCCGCCTTAAGTAATGATCAACGATCGTGATTAAATCGCACGATCAGACGCTCCATGTGCCACCACGTTACCTCCCGCCTTGATCGCCGATCACGATTTAATTGGACGCTCCAAATTGTGCCACGTCACTTGCGAATAAAATTGATCATGAATAGAAAATCTGAAATATCCCTAAAAATTAGAAAAATTCATAACTTTTAAAATACAACTCTAAATCAATCCAAATTTGTTTTATTGGATCAGAAATTAAAGTTATCTATCAGTATAAAATTCAAAATATTTATATAACAAGAGAATAAATTCTTTTTTCAAAAATACACTCATTTCTTCTTGAAAAACAAAACTTAGATAAATAAATAGTGTATATAAATATTTTCTCTTATTATTTAACATTAAAACCTAATTAGAATATCAAATTTAGATAGGAATAATCTAGTCTAAAATATATTCTTAATTATGCCTAATTATCCCTAAAATAGTGCATTTTGAGATTATAACTTAAAATTGCATGAAATGATAGAAATGCACTCAAAGTATGATAACATGCATCAGAATAGAATGTTTCATGCATTAATTTGTATTAATAATCATATAATTGCATCCATAAATTGCGTGTTATCAGTTACGTTACTTAGTACCTAACGAGCTAGCAACTGAACCTGTCGATTTGGTTAAATCAATTCTTGATTAATTAATCTATATATTGATGTAGATAATTTATTTTAGTTGACTAATAAGGTATTATTGGGTCTATAAAGTTATTAACTAGTCAGATTTATGAACCTAGAGGGTCACACACATAAGGTCAATAGATGTTAGTAGATATAGATAAAGTTATGAGGATTTTTTTAAAAATCTACATACCAAATGTTTATTAATATGGGGAGAATGACCACAACTCAAGTTTTCCATACAAGTATTGTAGAAATTATCTCATTTCTTTTCTTTATTTCTTGGTGAAGAGCTTTGAAGAAAAGATCTAACTATTCAAAACTCATGTGGATACCACGAGAGGCTAAATACTTGAAAAGCTTCAAAAACTCCTTCAAGGGAACCTTGTAAATATGTTTTCTCATACATATTAGATGATAGGATCTTCTGTTCTTGGTGCCTTAATATTCTGAATATTTGATTCAAGGTATTTCGCTGTATTAGATGTTTTAATTGAAATTTTGGAAGGCTTATCAACTTCACATCCCATCACTTACAAGTTTCACTAGAGGCGCTAGTACGTGTGCACAAAGCTACTAACAACAGCGCATGAAGGCACTAATAAGGTGCATTGAGGGCACTAGCCAGGGTATATGGAAGCATTAATAAGGGCACCCGAAGGCATTAGAAAAATTGACCTAAAGGCGCTAGTAAGGCTAGATAATATCCTCTAAGACTCCCCGTCAAGTTGGAACATAACCTCGACTTGCTTTCTAGAGAGAGTATGGGCAATGAGAAGGGAATGCAATGATATAAGGGGTTGGTATGGGTTGTCTTGTGACTAGCCATGTGTCATAGGCTACTTAGGGGTGGTAGTAGAGGGGCTGGTGTGACATGGCTTACAAGTGGCTGGTGGAGAGCAATAGAGAGCCGATATAGCTAGCACAATGCGGGCTACTTGGGTGTGGCCTATAAGTGGGTGACCTTTTGCTAGTTGTAAGGGCGCTAATGATGGTAGAAGAGGTTGGCATGGCAACCCCTACAAGTGGCTGGAACAATATGGGCTACTTGGACACAACTTGTAATTTGCCTAGATGTGGTAGTTAAAATGGCTAGTCTACCAAGTGCTAGGAGTTGAGACTCCACAAGCTCAACAAAGTTTTGATGAAAACATTGATTGCAACAAAAGATGTGGAATCAAAATATTCAACAAAGTTGAAGCACCTAGAATAGATGCTCTTCTCATCTACTCTAGATGATCCCATCGTCTAATATTGAGTAAAATTTATACTTACAGGGATCGTCTGAAGCAGTTCTTCAAGACGTTCAAGCGTCCGGCCTCTAGTTATATCTACACTATCGTTGGATAATGGGTCTCCTCTAGAACACTCATCATGACAAGAGGAAGTGAAGAGAGGAGAGAGTTTTCCACTAGACTTGCATGGGCGCCCTTGTTATAGTTGTTCTCCCCCTATTTATAGACTTGGGAAATGTGAACTTTTCACAAAAACCCTTCTATTTATGTTTATATCTACTAACGCCTATTGCCTTTAGATCCATATATCTTGCTAGTTAATGTTTCCATCGACCGAATAACACTTATTGGTCTTCTTTATCAACTAGTTATATCAACATATAGATTTATTGATTAATGATCAATTTAACCCAATTGATAAGTTGAGTCATCAACCTAGTGTGTGCCAAGCTACACCACGTGCTCTAGAAAATATGGAGTATATCAAAACTCCTTTATGGAACCTTGTCATCATTAGTTACCATGTACATATAATCCTTTATCCGCACGAGACTCATCAATGATTTAGGGTATGGTTAATTGTCAAATCCTAATTGGTCACTCAATTTAATATTGATGCAAGTAGGAAATCATTGAGAACATCTTCTCAAATATTTTCACTACCTTGGACAAGGATTTAACTACATCTCATTCCTTGAGTCGAGCTCCTCTTATACTGAGGGTGGAAAATCCCATCTGGACCACTCAATCACCTTCGAGGACTTCATATTGTATCCAATCTATGACGTTTTGGAGATCCCACGGCAAGGGATTCGTAATTCATACCCAAAACATGATCATCCATCCTTAAGATGACTTTGGTATCTCAAGTCAAAGGATGACGTACATAACCTCACATGAATCAATCTGATTGACAATTTGGCATAATACCATTCAGGATTGATACGGATCAATTCAATGAACTCTTTCTCTAAAGAACACCCACTATATATCCTTGGTTTATCAACACCAATAGCCACAAGATCAGTCATACTCATCATATGAGTCTGATCAAATGGAAATATTCTTTTCAAATAATTCAATATCATTCTCGAATATCTCATGAATAGGAATATTTAGAAAATATTTTTAAAGATCATGATCACTATATTATGATCTCATCATAATTCACTTGATCATTGCATATATTTATGGACTTCACTACAAACTTCACACACGAATGATACTGAGTATAATTCATTTAAATGAATATAAATGAAAGATGAAAGAATGATTGGCTTGTAGGCCATTAAATTTTCATCAACATGACCTACAAGCAGCCATCAATGTAGTACATAGGTAGACAACGCTTGATTTACAAGTGGTTGGCTCGATGCAAGCTATAAGGGCACTAGCAATGACAAAAGTGGTTGGTGAAATGTAACTTGCAAGTGACTAGTGCAACATAGGCTACTTAGGCATGACCTGCAAGTGGCCAACCCGAAAAAATTTTGTTGGAGGTGGCAAAAAAATGATGCTAACATGGCGTAACCTACAAGTTGCTAACACGACAACAAAGAGTTTGATAGGGCTTTGCTTGCAAGTGGCTGTTGATGAAGTCGATTGCTTGTGTTTTTCGTCATTGTTATGCGTCGATTTCATGCAATAAAATTTAGTTCTTTACTTAGTATAATTTTAGCAAGGGTCAAATCCACAGGGAGCTAAAGTAATGAGGTTATGTGTTCAAAAGAAAGATGAGGGCGGACGAAGATGTGTGAGTTGAAATGGAGCATGTGGAGATGAGTATGAGAGATAATTTTAAGTTTCTCTTAGAAGTAAGACAAAAATTAGAAAAGAGATGAGATAATTAGATTAATAAAAATGAAAATGGGGATAATATGATGGAAAGATGAGAAGAATAGATGGTAGTAGCAATAGATAAATGCACGATGAGGGTAAGAGTGAGAGATGCACACGAAGATGATGTCAAAGCTACTACAATAAAAGAAAAATAAAAATAAAAAGAAAATACATATCTATTATATATGGAGATGTTTACAAGCCAAAATCTAATCCACATCTGTCCACAAACCCCATTGGTGTACATATCCTACGCTAAGTGATGCTCGATCCTCTCCGATCACGATCCTTGATTGCTCCCTTCTCCACTACAAGATTGAGCATAAAAAAATGCTCCTCCTTGGGCCTTGACCTCCTCTCCCTTTCCTTTTGATAGCCTGATGTTAAAAGAGAGCCAAAAAAATAAGGAGAGAGAAAATGAAGGCTTTTAGTGGGTTCCTAGGGTTTGAGTGTAAAGAGGGGTAAAAGAGTCCAGTTATTAAAATGATTTTTTTTCTAGCTCGATTCTTCAATCCAAGGGTATGGATGGATAGAGGGTTAACAGATGAATCTAGATATAAAAGTTCAGCTCAAAACTCCATCTAGATCAAGAGGTATCATGATTTCAATTTATAGAGATCCTAGCCATTGATTGAGATCGTGTAATAAGAACATGCCACATGGCACCCTCTTATTTCACCCAAAAAAAGGTGTGTCAGCCTTTATAAGAGCGGAGGGGCATTTCTATAAATTTCCACTTCAAAAATTGGAGTGCTATTTTTGTAAATATGCTCAAAATCGAAAAAGTCCCTAAAAAATTCAGGAAAATTTCAGAAAAATCTCTAAACATAGAAATTGAATATCTCACAAAATATAACTCCTTTTTTCACCAAATTTTATCAATTGGATCAATAATTTAATCCTCTATATTTTCATTCAAAATATCTAAAATCATTAGAAAAAATTAAGGTCTCATTTAATAAAAATTAATTTTTGTCCAACCTCCATAAAAATAAGGAGGTTGAGCCAATATTCACTCTAAATCAATTGTGGATCTTCCTGAAAACTTTATGATAATCTCTCTACTAAATCAAAACTATATTTACCAAATTTCATAAAAATATAGTTGGCTTGGTGATAACATGTTAATTAAACATGATAATACATGATTATTAATGCATATTAAGGCATAAAAGATTTCATTCCTATGCATAGTATCATATTTATGAGTATTATCTATCATTCTATGAAAAAGTCATTAGAATCTCAAAATACTTTAATATAGGGTTAATTATGATGAATTAAAGATAAATAATTTTATAACCCATCTTTACATGAGATTATAACTGGTTTTTCAAGTTAAATAATGAGAGAAATCATTTTATAAACATACATTTAATTTTCTAAAGTTTTAAATATTAAAGAAATGAATGTATTTTTGAAATAAAAAAATTAAACCTCTTTTTATTTATTAAATTTGACTTCTTAGAATGATAGATAATTAAATTTTTGATGAAATGAAAGAAATTTGGATTAATTTGGAGTTATATTTTAAAAGTTATGAATTTTCTAATTTTTAGGTATTTTTTTGGATTTTTCTGAATTTTTAATGAATTTCTAGGGATTTTCTGGAATTAAAAATCAATTTTTATAATTTAAAATCAATTTTTCAGATTATTTATAGCGCATAAGTGATGTGGCACAATCTGGAGCATCCGATTGATCGCGATCGATGATCAAGGACGTGATGCAACGTGGCGCATCGTGGGACATCCGATCGCGCGAGAAATCAAGACCGTTGATCTTCACTTAAGTGAGGGGGTACATGGCGAGATTGGATTCATCGAAAATCATTTTGATCTCAGCCGTTGATCAAGAGGAGTTATAACAGTTAAGATTAAAGCGACGAAAAACGCATCTGAACGTCCAATCGCGATCAAACGGCCGACGTTACATGCGTTTTTATAACGCCCACGACGTGGCTTCATCTCGGCCGTCGATCGAAGATCCAACAGCCACGACTTGACGGTAGTGATTCGCATCTGATGCATTTCATCAGAGCCGTTGATCACAAATCAAAGGACAATCAAACGGTTACGCCCAAATCGCCCTATAAATTGAGATGTTCTTCGAGATTGTAAAGCATTCGAGAGCAATTCGAGTAAATCGAACTGTTTAGACACCAAATCTTTCGAATATCTTATTCTTGGTCATTTCTAGAAACATTTTTGTGTCCACAGAGTGCTTAAGATTAAGATTTCGACGATCGACGAGGAAGAAATCGACGCTTGAACTCCACGATCGCGTTTTTATGAATTTTGATGAGTAGCCTTGATTCCGGTGATTAATTGGATCAATTTGATTGCAATTGTGGGTTAGGGATCATCTTTCAGCATAATCTATCTCTAATTAGCATTTAATTTCATTTTAGAATCGTAATTTACGTTAATTTTGTTCTTAATTTGGATTTCACGATTTTAATTTTTCAGAAAAATCTCCTCTGTTCATTCGATGATTTCTCTGCGAAATCAGATCCAAATCTAGTGATTTTTTATTTTGTGGATTCATCTTCGAGTCCTCTTTCATAAAATACCAATTTTCCCAATTTCTATCACTGATTCATCGTCTGATTTGATCAAATTCGAAGAGATCATAAAAAATTTCCCTAAATCACTGTGGATTCGAGCTAGATTTACCATTATACCCCTCATTTCGTGAATTAATCTTGAAATTGGTAAATTTGGACTTTATTTTGAGTCCTATCCGTGTGTTTTCAATGACCACTCGATCTCGTTCCGTCACTTGGTTTTCAAATTTGGTGGAGAGTTGTTTCCTCTTTGCTCTTATCATTATTCATATCCATGCTTCCTACATCCATATAACTGATAAAAAATGTGATAATTCGACCACTTGAATTTGAAAGAGTCAAATGGGGTTAGTCTCATAGTATAAGTAATTGAAAACAATGATGCATTATAGGACATTTTTTTATATACGAAATTAGCACTAAATAGATACAAGTTGAGTATATGAGTGAAATGAAATGATGAATGTAAAAATATCATAGAAAAACATGATAACATGCATTATATTAACAATAATTATGTGTTAAAACCCATTTATAATAATGAAAATGAATGGCTCAATGATACGTTATCACGCGTCCCAATGCAAGCTGCAAGGGAACCACTATTAGAAAAGGGGTCGGTGTGTAGGAAAAGGGGCATTGATAGTTAAGGCAAGCCGATAGCAGCATGAGCCAACAACACAAGCAAGGCCAACAATAAGGTTGGCAACAACAACCACAACACTAGTAGGCCGGCAACAAAGCTGGTAGCAAGACTCCATTAGGGCCAATAACAAAACTATAAAAAGCGCCAACATTGGCAATAGGAGGTCAACCTAAGCACTAAGAGGTCAGCAAGATTGATGACACCAATCATTGGTGGCAGCTAATGATTGGTGCATCAAATGGAAAACTATGATTGCTTCACATTGTGACATCACATAAATAACCTTAAACTTAAGATAAAAAATCATTTTTTAATTAAAAATCACATTATACCTAAAAGGTTAATTTTATTAATATTTTTTAGGCCAAAAAATACCCTCAAAAAGTTCTAGAAGAATCAAAACATTCTTCTAAAAATAAAATTAACCATTTTAACCCATGATAAAATACATGATAGTAAAATATTAATTTTCCTGTTATCAGTCCCATAAAAGCTTTTAAGGGATATCGTATTCTTATAAATGAAACTCATTATTTTGTTCCAACTGAAGCTCACTACTATGAGTCTTAGAATATGACAAAATGATTTCATGCAGTCATTGAATACACACAAACTCGTGTCAAAACAAGTTCGAAACTCACCAATTTAAAGATTAAATCACTTATTAAATATTATAGTGGTGAATAAGGGTCTAATCCACGGAGAAATAAGAAAAACTTTTTAGATGTCTTTGAAATTTGATCAAATCAGATGATGAATTGAGATGAGAAATTAGGGATTTTAGTATATTAAGAAAGATAACTCCAATACGAATCTACAAAATAAAAAATAGCTGAATTTGGATTAGAATTTGTGAAGAAATCGAGATTTGAAATTGAGATAGAAAATCGATTGGGAATATAAGTGAAAAACTGAAATTAAAACTAAATTAAACTAATCTATGATTCAAAATATAAATCTAATGCTAAATAAAGATGAATTAAGTTGAAACAACTCAACCTAACCCAAAGTCCCGCTCGAAATGATCCAATTCATCGCCGGATTCAAGGTTTTTCATTCCGCGATTTCGAAAACAAAGTTCAGCGTTCAAGATGTGATTTCTTCCAATTCTCTTAACCAATTCTTGATTTTGAACACTCCTCGGACCCAAAAATGAGTCTAGAAGATTAAGAATTCAAGAGATTTTCATATTCTGGTGTCTAAATAGTTATATTTGCTCGAAAATCCAAGAACATATTTTCACATTGAAGAACATTTCAATTTTATGTGCAAATTTGGGCGTAATCGTCGGATGCGTCAATCCGATCTAATCAACCGCTCAGATTTGAACGTCATTTGGCGAATCGACGTCTTTAAGTCGCATTCGTCCGATCCACGATAAAGCATCCAGATTTCGCCACATCGCGCGTGAAGAAGAGGCATCGTTTGATGATGTTCGTTTGATCTTTATCACACGATTGCGATGAATCCACGTGTCTATCGGGTGCATTTAATTTCAACCATTATAACTCTCCAAATCAATAGCTGACATTAAATCCCTTTAAATCGAATCGTCGCCTAATCAGATATCGCCATGTACCCATGCAAGTTAGTGAAATCTGATGATCGCGATTTAACCGCGCGATCGAGCGTCTCACGTTGCACCACGTCACCTGTAACTAAAAATAAACATAAATAGCCCCACACGGAATAAATTTTTAGATTATATCGCGTATATACCATATGACGTACTAATGGGTTAGCGTATAGTCCTTAACGGATGCTTAACCCACTACTCACTCTCACACGTGCATACATGCGTTCTCATGCGCCCACACATACGCACAAGTGTCACATGCAGACGCCGCCACGTGGCGTATGCACGCGTCGCCACGTGGCAACGCTTTGCCATGTCAGCGTGCGATTAATACATTTGTTATTTATTTATTTTTATTATTTTAAAATCAAAAAAATAGCTTTAAATAAATTCAAAAAAATTCCAAAAAATTCCTAGAAAATTCATCACTTTAAAAATAGAACTCCAAATTAATCCAAATTTATTTTTTTAGATCAGAAATTGAATTATCTATCATTATAAAAAGTTAAATGACAAGAGAATTAATTTTAATTTAAAAAATACACTCATTTCTCTCAGAAAATAAATTTAGAAAATATATTAGTGTAAATAAAATATTTTCTCTTATCATTCAGTCATGAAAATACAAGTATGATTTCAAATATAAATAGAAATAAAATTATATTATTAGAACTATGCATAATTATCCCCAAAATGATACATTTTTATATCATAACCTAAAATTACATAAAATGATAGAACTGTACTTAAAATATGATAACATGCATACCAATAGAATATTTAATGCATTAATTTATATTAATAATCATGTAAATTCATGTACAAATTGAATGTTATCAGAACACCAAAATCACAAAATGTTTCTTCGACAAATGTGAATGAACGTAATCGAAGATCTTCAAGAGGTAAGAACGTGATTATAAACATGAATGCTTCAATAGATCAATGGAACACTCAACGGAAGAGAGAGCGTGAAGATGGTGCATAAATAGATTCAAATTCATGTCCTCCAAAGGAATGGACAATAAATCTCTATCGGGCTGGACTTGCAGCAACCATTTAAATAATAGACATGAGTTGTTGTTTCAAGGCCCATCTCACTCAAAGGCAAAACAAAGCTCCAAGAACTTGTGATGGAAGAGAGAGAGAAGAGAGAGAAACGCCACAACTGAGACTCTAATCATATAAAATCACATAGCTTTAGGGTTATTTTCCCTTGCTTGGCTAAACTTTATCCAAGGAATTGTACCCAATCAAATTCTTGTCACTTGACTATAAAGAGACCACTTAGATCTTTCTTCTCATCCAATCAATCCCTTGTTCCATCAATGACAATGTGGATTACATAATCTAGAAAATTCTTCAACAAGTGATAAGGAAATGATCTCAGTCATCCACGTGAATTTGATAGTGCACATTTGTGAACAATATAAATGCCATATCTTTTCTTCTATTAACAACTTAATTGGAGGAGAAAGTGAACATCCACAAAAATATTAAAAATGATCTGACTTATGTCAATGGCCTCTTTGGGATCTTAGGGATCCTAGGGATCACAAGTAAGAGGTTGTCTTCAAGGGTGGGTAGATCAAGGGCCCAAGTACTTGGCCTACAAGACCTTATAATAGATGACAAGATGAGGTATCTAAAATGCCCCACCTATGATTTTGATAGATCCCTAAGATCAGCCCCTTATTTCCCAATTCGAAAGACCACTAGATTATGTCATATACATCATTAGGTAATCACTTGATAGTCATGCTAAGAGGATCTGATTGGATATTCCCCTTTGGTTACATTGTATCTCAAATTAGGTACAATAATGCGAGAACAAGAGGCTGTCCACGTAAATCACTTCACGGGGCCCTCGACATAGATCCCTTAGATCAATCCCTTATTTCCCAAAATAGAATACTACTAGATCATGTCATATACATCATTAGCTCATTTCTCTATCGTCATGCTAAGAGGATTTGATTGGCTCATATATCAGACTTGCTCACTCATCCTTGAAGTGATTCGACACCACCTACCTGGCCTTGATCAACTTTTTTCTAGGCAAGAATTGAACTTTTTCATTGCAATGTAAGAATCGATTCAATTTTCATATGGGACTTTGACCTAGGGAATGATGATCCAATGCGATCACAGGGGATCATGTGGAATTGTATGTTGATCGATTCCCTTAATCAAGTGGGCAGGATTGACGATCAGATCAGTGGGGTTGATTGATTCCTAGATCTGATAAATGAGCTGATTGACGATCGGATTGAGATCCCTTGCTGAGATCCATAGCATGACAAAGTAAGTGATCATTGATCAGATTGAAACCCCTGCATTTCAAAAATTAAAAATAGTTAAAAGAAAATTAAAATAAACATTAAAGTTACAAAAAATTGAACGTTGGGGAATTAACGATGGGATTGAGGGACTCGGTTGTGTCAAATCAATCGGATCCCCTCCATCCAATCACTGATCTCGGGTCCACACGCAAACCTACAAATTATTTTACTCCCATATTCCTAAGGATGTATTTATCCTTATTCTAATTAGGTAACAGAGGAGCTGATCTAAGCCGTCCGTTAGAACCGGACTTTGTACGTTTTCCGGCCCTATAAATACCGCATCTCGTCCAAGAAAATGTCGTCAGAACTTTGAAGGGTAAAGTAAAAGCAAGCGGAGCATGGAGTCCTCTCCCTAGCTTAGTAGTTTCGAAGTCCGACACCACCGTGATTAAATCGCCCAACGATAAGCGACTTTACAGAGTACTCCACCTCACCAACGGACTCTGCGCCGTCCTCGTTCATGATCCTGAGATCTTTTCCGCCGGGGAATCCTCCGAAACCCTAACGGACAATGAAGAGGAAGGAAGTGACGAGAGTTCTTATAGTGAGGGAGAAGACGATGACGAGGACATGGAGGGAGAGGATTCCGAGATCGGTGAAGAGGAAGATGACGTTAAGAAAAAGGATGGCGCGTTGCCTACGAAGAAGGTTGAATCATTTGCGCCTTATTAAGATGTTGAAGTAGTAGAATCTCGAAATAATGGTATTTTGATTCATCAATCGTGTTATAGAAAGAATGGAGGTCACATTATGATATCTATAAATTGTGATAATGACAGTGGATCTCTTGAGAATATTAGGAACCATTCAAATCATTGACCATACTAGAAGAAATGCTGCAATGTCGTTGTGTGCATTTTTTGATTTTTTACTACTATAGATGTATCGATAATTTTTGATAAAATTTTTTAATTTTATTTACTGCTATACAGTAAATTTTGATACATTTGCTGCTACATATACTTTTTTTTAAAAAACTAGCCAAGATTGTAGCCACTAAAATATATCCTTACATATATTTGTCTCCGCAGGATTAAGCAGAATTTTGGTCAGATATAAGGAACGCAAGATTGAAAGAGATAAACACCATTCTTCTCTTGCTTTTCTATTTCATATCGAAAAAAAAAGCGTCTGTTGTAGTCAGAAGTATAGTTGATGCTATCTTTACCCCTTTTTTTCCAACATGACAGAGCATTACCTAGTCCAATTGCTATGATAGAGATTATAATTTATCTTACTTTCAATCAGTTGATCACCTTATAATTCTTATGAAAACTGCACTTTCAGGTTTCTTCATTCAATTTTTTTTTCTTTCAGGCTGCCGCTGCAATGTGTGTAGGAATGGGAAGCTTCTCTGATCCTTATAATGCACAAGGTTTAGCACATTTTCTGGGTAAGTTTTTTTTGCTAGACATATATCCTACTTTTTTTTAGAAATGGCTACAAAGGAAGGCCACCCAAAATCAGTGATTAACCAGTACGAGTACCCTACTCTTTCCACCAAGAGGACACCCATTCCTGGACTGCTCAAACCCATAACCCTGGAGTTCTTCTCACTGTGGGGTCCCTCTTCCCAGGGAGTCATGCATCCTGCCATGCCCAAGCCTGAGCATGCTTTAACACAACAGTCCTTCTTGACCCCAGTGCAATAATCCACTATGGTTGACTTTCTTACCTTGAGGGAAATGGTCAAGAAGTAGAGATTACCGTTTGGGTTATCTTTATTTTTTTATTGGAGGTTTTCTCAGTCAGTTTGAGGCAGGGTCTTCATTGGAATGTTAGTATTACCTTATCAATCTGAGTTTCTCTGTAATTGGTTTTCTTTTGTAGAACATATGCTGTTCATGGGAAGTTCTAAATATCCAGATGAAAATGAGGTTTGCTTTATTTGGTTTTGGATTTGATTGTTTATCTTGATTTAGTGTTATATCCCTTAGAAGATGTGGAAAGACTGGATATATGGCCAAAGTCATGCCCTTATATTCATTTATGATTTTCAAAATTCTGTTTTGTAAAAAATCATCAACTTGTCTGCCTTGAAGAGTTCATCTTTTTTCATGGCTCTATCTATAGCTGTTTTGCTAGCTGTTTCAGAATTTGGAAAGGTTATGGTTCCTTATGTGTCTGGTAAAGTCGTTGTAAGATGGTGTCTTGAAATTACCATTATACTTTTTTAGTTATCTGTTATTATTATGCATTAGATATTGTTTGAATTGTTACCATTACAACACTAACATTGTAGTGGCCTATTTAAAAGGGCCTTTTAAGCAAGGGAATATGTAATTTGTTGAGTTCAAAGGTCATCTTTCCAATGGTGGGGGTTCTCTCTCTCCACTCTTCATCCTCCTGAACCTCTCTATCCATCGCATCAGATTCTACATTGTATCAGAGCGTTGATGTTTGGGGGGCTTATATTCCGTTGGGAATTCGGGTCTTCTACTTCGGCAATTTCAGTGCACATTGATTTTCCATTGAGGTCACCTTTGGCCCACAAGTTCTGCATGCATTTTCTCTGGCCATTTCTTTTTCCTGCATCATCAATGGCAACACTTCGCCACTGTTTATTTTTTGCAATGGGAGTTTTCAGCTTGCAGTTTTCTTCGAAGGTTTCTTCTCAAACTGGGATGCTGACGTTGACCTGCAGAATTGCGCTCCAGTGGCCACCCAATGCAGATTAGGGGGGAATTATGGAGGTCAACCCCCTCCACTGTCCTGTGTGCGCGGTTTCCATCTGGTTCAGGCTTTCTCTCTCTGTTCGTGATTTTGTGCTCTTTACATGGTTCTTCTGGAAACTTCCTGGTTTTAGAGGATTTCCAGGATTTCCCTGCCTCTCCCTGCTGCAATGTCCACTGTTTGGAGCACATTAAATTTCGGTGCATGGATTTTCCAGTGTGCATCAGTTTTGTTTTCCCTGGCACCTCTCATGATATCAGGGGTTGGCAGAAATTTTCCTAGGACAGAAAAAATGTTCAGCAGTAACTCCACCTCGTCCTGTTTGCTCTCTCCTCATCTTTGGCACTCCACACAGAAGAAGGTCCAAGAAGGTGACAGATAATCTCCAGGCAAAGATTTAAAAAATGGGGCACTTATTCTCCTTCCTCCTGGACTTTGCAGGAATGACGATGCTGAAAACCTCATCAACAGGAACCCAGTCTAAGAGTGAGATCAGTCACCGCTGAAGTTGGTGTTCAAAACCGCCAGCAGATGGGCTTCAAAGTGCAGATTAGGGTAAGTTCTTATCTCCTGGACAAGCAACAGCCAGGAAAGTTTTCAAGGGGGTGGTGTAATTTCTGCATATTTATGTGGCTTCCTATGCAGCCCCCTGCCCCCTCACCATAGACAGTTCTCCAGGAAAGGCAGCCTCCTGACTGGCCTGCCTCTCCAGAAGTCAAAGTAGAGAAATTTCCCTTGCCAGTGCTCCATGATACGCCTCCCTGCATCTGCTGACATACCTTCTGCCAAGCCTTCTACTTTGGCCATCATTCTTCCTCTTCAAGAATCTGTTCATTGAAATACCTCAATGAAGAGTCTGCCTATTGACAAGTCAGCTTTGCAATTCCAAGCCTTGTTCCAAGGATGAACTTGAGAAAGCTTGTTCAGGATACAATGGTCAAACC
This sequence comes from Lemna minuta, assembly GCA_024174645.1. Taxonomy (NCBI): domain Eukaryota; kingdom Viridiplantae; phylum Streptophyta; class Magnoliopsida; order Alismatales; family Araceae; genus Lemna; species Lemna minuta. Next base: position 3,959,053 of record CM044111.1, on the reverse strand, counting down.
ATTAGTCTCCTTTCACTGGATTTGGAATTATATCTGCTGCTTCATCAAGCTTTCCTGATCTGCCGGCTCCTTCACTAATCCAATGATCACTCCATTCAGGCCATCAGGATGAGCTGCAGAGACCAGTAAGGGGGCGCCCCTTCACTGTTCCTCAATGGAATCGATGAGTGTGGAGGCCAACAACAATGTTGAATATCCTTGGTGGATTTCGAGGTTGCTCAGTGGCATCATGACAGGGCTGCAAATCTCTCATGAAAGGAGAGTTCAGAGAGACCACCAGGATATAGGAATTCTGCAAAAGAAGGGATAAGAGTCATCATCGAATTGAATTCATCACAAAATTGATGCAGTCAAGCATCTCAGGAGCAGCCATCTACAAACTTCCCAGCCCTTTCACATTTTTGTGATTCCGGCCACGTGAGTAATCTGTGTGTTCCATGCATTTCAATCTACTTCTCCTTGCTGTGGCGACTTGAATCTTCCTTCATATCTGGGCATCATGATATGCGAATTGCCAAAGTTGGTAAGTTTTTTCCTGCATGATGTGAACTGCTGTGATTTGCTGGTACCATGGAATCCCAATCACATCTTATTTGGGCACCTTAACCTGCAACTTGCCAAAGTTGGTTAGTGTTTTTTCTGCGTGATGTGATCCGCTGCGATTTGCTGTGCAATGTGATCTACAATTGGCGGGGCACCTTTAATTTCTCCATGTGTGGACCTGCTCATGTGGACCGGGGCGGCCCTGAGAGGAATCGATGCCACATTAGCTGCTGCTTTCTTTTTTTGGTGATCGCTCTGTCAGGGCCCTTTCCGACAGGAGGCGGAGTGGAGGACCATTTTCGCCACCTTATGGGCGACATGGCTCCACCGGAACAATATCATCTTCAGGGGTCGTCTCCCCTCCACCGACGCGATACAACATGATGCGAGGTGGATTGCACAATCTTGGCATCTCGGTGTCACTAATCATGCTGTAATTGACCCACAATACCGGTCATTTCTTCAATGACAAAGGGGGGCCACTGTTTTCGGGTGGCTCTCTATCTTTTTTCAAAAATAAAAAATAAAAATCAGCTGCTGCTTTCTGGCACTCGACTTGCCAGGGGCCTTTCCGAAGGGAGGCAGAGTGGCAGACCATTTTCGCCACACTATGGGCGATATGGCTCCACCGAAATGAGATTATTTTCAGGGGTCGACTCCCCTCCACCGATGTGGTGCAGCACTGTGAGAGGGGGATAGCACGATCCTGGCACCTCGGTGCTGCACTCTCACTCGGGGGTAGCCCCAATGCTGTAACCGAGCTATTTTCTAGTCATTATCGTCAATGACAATGGGGGGCCATCATTTTCCGGGTGGCTCTCTATCTTTTTTCAAAAAAAAAAAATTCTGCATGTTGTGATCTGCAACTCCTGCTTGATGTGATCCTGATCAACATCAATGGTCGACCGCAGGGGGGGTGGATACATCCGCAGCGGGGGATCAGGTGGGGATGCTCGTTAGCCCCCCTACTATTCATCCTCGCAGTAGATACCTTAGCGATTTGCACACATCAGCTATGCACGCGGGGATATCTTTCGGGATTTCAATCTTCCCGTAGTCAGGTGATTATACCACTCCTGCAATATGCTGACGACACTTGTTTCTTTATGAGGGGATCAGTCGCAGCGGCGCATCACATGTCCTCCATGATGGATATTTATTCAGATTTTTCCGGTCTCCGATTGAACCCAAGCCAAATCGACGATCGTGGGAATCAGATTGCCTCCGGAGGGGATTGCACAGATCTCTGAGATTTTGTTCACACCAGTCGCCTCCCTGCCCATTCGCTATCTGGGAATTCCACTGATCGCGGGGCGTATGCGCAATGCTGATTGGCAACCAGTTACGGCAAAGATCGATGCACGATTGGAGGGATGGCAGGCACGACTCCTTTCACGAGGCGGGTGCTTGGTGCTGCTTCAATTAGTCTTGACGGCTATCCCCACATACTTCATGGCTCTCGCTCGTATGCCTGAAGGGGTACGACGGCAGATAGAGCGCACTATGCGACAGATTTTTTGGCAAGGGGCAAGGATCTCGGAGACTAGGGGGGTGACACTTGTGGCATGGTCCATTATTACCTGCCCTAAGTCGCTGGGGGGTCTCGGGATTCGTCATTTAAAACATACTAACTCGGCGCTGCTTACCAAATGGGTGGGCTGAATTATGGGGCAGTCTGAGGATTTGGTGGTAGCACTCTTGCGGGACTGTTACGACGCGTCCGCAGACTGGACTTACTGCCGTAGAGGGGACTCGACTTTCATATCTAGATTGCGACCTCTTTTCTCATCCATGCAGCATTTATTTCGCCCGAGATTGGGCGATGGAACCCAGCTTTAGATTTTGGGAGGACGTTTGGGCCGGAATCAGACGCTTACCGGGACCTTTATCCAAGACTCCATGCGCTGGCCATAGATCCCGGTGTATCGGTGAAGTCCGTGTCTGAGGCGGGCTGGTTTCCCACTCTGCCCAGCAGCATCTCGGATCAGCAGTTTGAGGACTTAGCAGCGCTGCAGCTAGCCGTCAGTCAATTTCAATTGACGGTCGAGATTGGCCAACACATGGGTGTGGAATGGAGCTAGATTTTCGGCATGGGATGTTTACCATCACTGCAAGAGCTGGAGGGCCCGTCAAACACAACATTGCTTCTCAAATGCTGTCGTATAATTTGGAAGCGCTGCATTCCCTTAAAGATCAAGATATTATGTTGGCTTCTACTACGCCAGCGCTTGATGACACGCTCTTTCCGTCAGAGGTTCTATCCGGGCAGCTCAGCGGAGTGCCCACATCTATTTTTTGAGTGTCTATTTACTCAAGCGTCATGGCGGGCAGCATCTACAAGCTGCCTAGATGTATCCACGATTGAATCCTTTTGGTACTCTATTGCCCGGGGGCCGTTTCGGTGCGCCGCAGAATGGAACACAATCTTCACTAACTTGTGGGACGATTTGGCTACATCGGAACGAGGTGGTCTTCAGAGGTCGATCCCCGTCGGTTGACGCTATCCAGCACGACGCTCGGGGAATCGCCTACTCATGGAATCGAGGCGGCTCCAGCCTCTCGAATTTAGTACCTTTGTAACCGACCACGTGTTCTGCTTCATTATCTTAATGAAATCAGGGGGGTTCCAATCAGGGTACCCCTTTTGCATTTTTCACACCATTAAAAACTCTTAGTCAAGCTGAAAGTGGAAACATTCAGTATTCAATTTGTGGGGGAGTGTTGTAAGGTGTCTTCAAGTTACTGTTATGTTTTTTAGTTATCTATCTAAGTTTTGCTTTTGGTTTAACCTATCTAAGTTTACTTGTATGAGGATCCTTAATTCTCTACTTTTTCTATGTTATGTCTTCAATTCTTACATGCATATTATCCTTTTTTTTTTTGAAAAATGCATAAGAGGCACCTTGAATGATGCCCCCCAGTTGTCATTGATTAAATGACGAAGAACGAATTGTCCATTACAGAAGTCTAAAACTCGATAGGCCTAAGCCTCCTCGGTTCCTGAAATACGTGAGTCCCCTTAAGTCGTGCTGAATTGCATCGGCTGAAGGGGGACGACCTCTGAAAACAACTTCGTTCTGGTGAAGCCAGATAGCCCACAAAGTAGCGAAGATTGATTGCCATTCCGACGCCCGTCGAAATGGCCCTCCGCTGATGGATTGCCAGAAAGAGTCAGTTGTTGACGTGACCAGACCCTCATAGGTGTTGCCCGCCATGCAGTCTGTGCGACCTGACACTTGAAGAAAAGCTGGGAGCAATCTTCGGCTGCTCCGGCAAACAGAGGACAATCCACCGGGGCGTCCGGGCAGAACCATTTGCCGAGAGGGAACGAGTCATCAGCCTCTGGCGTAGGAGCAACCACCCGAACAACTTTATCTTTAGCGGGATTCGACACTTCCATAGGAGAGGACAACATTTGAGGAGCATAGTCGAATCCGAAGAGCTCTCCAAGTCTTGCAAAGTGACGGTAAACGGCTCGGGCAGAGAATCGGCTGCCGCGCCACTCCCAGACGTCGGGAGCCCTCTCTAACAACTGAAGTGGGACGAGAGATGTATGCAAAGCTAAGAGGTCTGCGTATCGCTGGTCCGAGGGTGCTTGGCAGAGAGGGAAACTAGCCGGCGTCCCAAACTGTTCGCACAGTGGCATCTGGGTCGAGTGCTAGGGCGTATAGTTGTGGATGGGAGTCCCGAAAGCGCACGTGACCTGACCAATCGGCCTCCCAGAAACTGAAACTAGCGCCATCCCCACACATGGTCGGAAAAGTGATTGCATGCTGGTAAAAACTGGCCTCAGCCCCTGCATGAAGGCCGAATCCCCACGCCGAGGGGTCGACCATACCGCCCAATCGATCGGCGTGCCGTAACTTCCCCGTATAACCACCACCGATAGGTTCTTAGATTGTTGCATGATTCGGTTCACCCACTTGGCAAGGAGGGCCATGTTGGTGTGTCTGATTTGCCGAATCTTGAGGCCGCAGTGAGATTATGGTCGGCAAAACAGTCCATGCAACTAGGGCCACTCCCCTGCCAGAAGAATCGTCTCATAATGCTCTCTATTTGGTGCTGCACCCCTTTCGGTATCCTGAAAATTGCCATAAAATTAAATGGGAATTGCCGCCAATACGGATTGCAATAGACCTAGACGACCGCCACGGGAGAGAAGCCGAGCTTGCCATCCTCCAAGGCGGGCCTCAATCTTCGCCATTACCGGCTGCCAATTGCGTTTATGCAGTCTTCCCTCCACCAAAGGGAGCCCGAGGTATCAGATGGGGAGCGAGGCGACGGGTGTGGACAACACTGCGGAGATCCGGGCTAATTCCTCGAGTCCAAGCCAATTGCAACGACCGAGAACTTACTTCTATTTAGCTGCAAGCTCGAGAAATCCGAGAATATGTCCAACATGGTGGAGACGTGGTGCGCCGCGACTGTCGATCCACGGATGAAAAACGTAGTGTCATTTGCATACTGTAGCAATGGAATGCCTCGTGGTCGGCCCGTGGTTTGGAATCCCGAGAGGTAGCCCCGGATGCATAGTTGCTCTGTACAAATAGCCAATGTATCGGCCGCCAAAATGAATAAGAGGGGCGTGAGTGGGCATCCTTACCTAATGCCCCGCTGCGGATGAATCCACCCCCCTTGGGGCCTACCATTGACCAGTACTGCAAAAGTCGTGGTACAAACACATTGTTTCATCCAATTGGTCCAAGCCTCCGGAAATCCACGGCGCTTGAGGACATTCCAGAGGAAGCGCCAATCCAACGAATCATATGCTTTAGCGAAATCAACCTTCCATAAGAAACTGAAAGTGCCTGCCTACCCGGGACAAAAGCAGATTGAAGGGGCTGATGAGGGTCCCGAGCAGCTCTCTGAGTCGGTTGGCAAGCACCTTGGCAATGATTCAAATAAATGCTGTTAGACAACGAAATAGGCTAGAAGTCGCCCACCCGCTCGGCCCCGGAAATCTTAGGCAGCAGTGTAATGTAAGCCCGGTTGATGCGATCCATCCTACAAGTACCCGCATAAAACTCGTCCATAAGCGCCATGACATCCGGCCCCACCCGGGCCCAATAGTCTTTGTAGAAGAAAACCGGGATCCCGTCGGGCCCCGGCGCCCCTTCTGCATTCAAACCACAGATTGCTGCCCTCACTTCGTCCTCAAGGAAGGGGCCCATAAGCTTTTGTTGTTGATGCGAAGAGAGCGTGGATGCCCCGGCACCTGTCCAACGCCAGGAATTAGGTGGTCCCCGCTGGAAGAAAGAGCGGAAATGATCGGCTAGGGCCTGCCCAACTGCTGCTTGGCCTGTGATAACCGAATCGTTCAGTCGGAGTCGACCAATGTGATAGGGCCGACGCCGTCCATTCACCGCCTGATGAAAGAATTTTGTGTTGGCATCTCCCGCCACCAGCCACAACTGTCAGGATCTCTGCCGCTAGTCCATTTCAACCGTGAGATCAATCTCCGCCACTTCTTCACGGCTCTTCTTCCGACTCACATGCTTTGACGGCTGTTAGTGGTCGAGAGTCCTCCATAACGTCCAAAGCTTGGATGCACGCAAGGTTGGTGTCATGCACTCTGGTCCGGTCGGCCCGGATCTGCTGTCTCTGGGAAAGTAGGTGTAGGCGAAGGCCCAGCAGCTTATTGGGCACCCGCTCTGATGCCGGACCAAAGACGATCTGGCTGTTCCACCAATTCTCGAGGCTTGCCTTAAAGGCGGCGTCACGAAGCCACGACTAGTCAAGTTTGAAGTAGGGGGGCTTCTCTATTGCGAGCTGCGAGGACCACAAAATAGGGGTGTGATCGGATAAGGGGCGCGGGGAGGGAAGTCACCTCGGCCAATGGGAAGCATTCTAGTATCTCGATCGAACAAAGAAACCGGTCGAGGCAAGATTGTGCCGTGGGGCCCCTCCACGTAAAACGTCGATCCGCCGGCCCCATCTCCTGAAGGCCGAACTGATTTAATAAATTCCGAAGTTGTGCCGAGCCAGGGTCGCATCCGCCCATCCCATTTGGGCGATCTTTGGGAGCAAGAGTGACGTTGAAGTCGTCGACAATTAATAACGGACTTCCGGGGAAGATCGTGCACAACTGGCTGAGGTTCTCGCACAACTCCTCTCGTCTCTGGATTGCGGTGGGACCAGAAACTGAAGCCGCCACTAGGAGACTGCCATCCTCGCGGACGATTAATCTGGCTGCTGCGATGTGATGTCCATGCCAAGTATCTATTGTCTCGAACACCTCCTCCTTCCATGTCGAAATTAAACCCCCTGATGTAACGTCGATACGTATGGCTGCCCCCGAGGTCCCCCACCTGAGAACCGTCCAAAAATGCTGACCTACCTGACTCATCATTGTCTCCTGTAGACATATAATGTCTGCCTCCCCACTCGTGAAAGTAGCGTCCCACAATCCCTCTCCGTCTGTCGTCCCGGAGGCCACGAACATTCTAGGAGATGCACTTCATTTAGATACCTTGGTTACTCTGACTGGCGCCTCCCATATAGCACCCATATTCGATGCTATCACTGTTGGGGGAGCAATAGATGCCTCCGCGCCAAGGCTGACATCCGGGTGAGTGGTCTCCACTTTCCTGCGGCGCATCTAGGACGACTTTAGTTGCAGCTGCCTCCCTTCCTGACTGCGAACGCTTCGGTGCTGGGATTGGAAAGCCTCTGCTGCGGCAATGACGTCCCATCCGTCCCATAAAGATCCCAAACAATTTGGGTTTGGGGGGGGGGGAGGCGGGACCGGATGAGTCGCCCTGGTGAAAGTGGTCGCCGTGTTGGGCCCGGCTGTATGTAATTCAAGGGAATTCTCCAACCCTTGGGCAGAATATGAGTCTAGCGCAAGGACAATCAGCGTGGCCGAGGTGTCAGTCGCTTGAGGATCATTCAGCTCGCCTGGTGCGGCAGGGACCATAGGTGCGGCCGGGACTGCCATAACCTCCTGGGTGACAGAAGGGAGGAGATGGGCCTGACCTGGGGCATTGTCCGGTTTCTGATCTCGTTTATGAGAGCATCCAGACGCTAGCTGTGCTGCATGAGAGGTAATGTCTGGAGACCCATTTACGGCCAATCCGAGCTGGGGAGGCCGTTCTGTCCGCAGGCTTAGTACCTCCTGTTGTGAGACAGATCCTGAGGGGATATGTGGACCAAGACAGGTTGACGGCAGCGGGAGGGATAGCTCCGCTATGAGGATGGGGGCGGCGTCGGCTGAAGCCAAATGTAATTGGCACGGTACTTGCCTGCCGGCGCGAATTTGGACATCGACGCACATGACGTTGGGATCTCCTGCCTGGATCCCGTTGCACACTATCTGTCGGAGCGCACCGATTGGCCGGAGAGAGGCTTCAAGGGTCCACCAAATTCGGAGACCGAAAGGGACGCCCCGGAGTTGTAGACGGCGGCTTTCAGGCGGGCTGGGAACAGCCCCATCTGTGAGGCGGGGTCGACGCCAAAGAATGCTCCCACCATCCGGAAGACATTGCCTCTAGTCCCGGAGATAACGCCAATCAGTTCGAGACAAATTCCAAAGGAATATATCCCCCAAGGCTAGACGGTTCCAGTCGGGGATCCCCAGCTCTGGTAGAATAGCTCGTTGGGATGCTCCCACTCACCTCCCCCACAAGGCAGGCGAAAAGCCCTGTGGCGGAGTGATGCACAGCTCCAGTCTTGGGCTGGGGCGATCGTTGGGGGCATGATGTCCGGCGGTGCCCCAACTGTCTACACTCTAGGCATTTTATCGGCTCCCGGCAATCTTTCACCATGTGGTCCTTGGCTAGACATCGAAAAACACCTCTCACCCCGGCCCGTCTTGGGCAGGCAATGAGCGCAAGAGAAAAATCCAGGATGTCGTCGCTGAGCTTCCTGTCTGGTGCCCTCGACTGATGTGTCGTTTTGTGTTCCCTTTGGGATGTGTGCCGCAACCTCGGCGTAAGATCTAGCCGGTCGGTCAACTGCAGTGACCAGAGCAACTCGACTGTTAGCAGATGACTCCATCTTCGAGACCGGGACGAGGGCGGCTTGTGCTCGCTGACGACTGGCGCGGCGATGACCTCTCTTGGTGCGTCGAGTGCTGCCCCGGCCTTGGCGCGTTGCTATCTTCTTTGACCTCTCGGGCAAGTATCGAGGGGGATGGCCAGTCAGACGATCGCCGATGGGAAGCCCACCTCCAAAATCGACTTCTTCTAGCCGCGCTCCATAGCAAGATGCAGGGCACACGCTTCTCCTCGGCCCAGGAAAACCTCCACCACAGGTCCTGCGGAAAGGAGGGTCGAGGAGTCGACGGAAATGGGAGAGCTCCTCCCCTGTTTTGTTTTTTTCTGCAGGAAGAAATTTTTTCGAATTCCAAGGCAAGGGGTGCTTGTTAGGAATGGCGAGAGGTGAGTTCATGATGTCATATCGCCCTCCCGCGACCTCCTTTCTCTCTCCCTGCGAAGTCAGTTTGCTCTCCTGCAGTCTGTTTCAGTCTCGAAATGGCAAGATGCCGATCATGACGAGCCTCCGACCTAGAATCAGACCAGGAAAAAACTCCGGAAGATGTTCCGGCTCGGAGGAAGCCAAGCTGTCGCCTATAGCCAAGCTGTCGCATCGTCCTGTTTCTTCCGGAAAATCCTCCGCGACCACCAAAACCGACAGCACCAGCAGCGGCGACCGAAGATTCATTCGGCCGAGAAAACTCAATCCTTATCGCACTTCCGCGGATAACAGATCCCTGCAGAGATTCCTTTGCCTTCTTGGCATCGTCCAGGCGCTTGATATTGACAAACGCGTAATTTCTCGTGGCGTATGCGATCACGCTATCGAGTACCCCAAATTTCCCGAAGAGGGACAATAGGTCAGCCTCAACGGAGCGAGGGATTGTCATCATCGTCCCTGATTCTTCATACCGCGATCGTCGGCTTTTCCAAAAATCGGAATATTCTTCAAGACTCATATCGTCATTGTCAACTCTCTTCATGGGGAAAGAGTGTTGACACTTCATTGAGACACCAAAACCCACTGTATACAAATCCAAACACAAAGATTGAGTATCTAAAACCTGCTTCCTCTCAACCTCAGAAACCTCAACATCATATTTGGTAAACAGAAGTTCATATTATCCTTTATTTCTATGATTCCAACTTCATATTCACATGGAAGCCGGGTTGAAATTTATATCATTGTCATTCCAGTGTCTTCTAGTGGTATTGTCAGGAACTGGGCTCCAAAAAAGAGTCGGAACTGAACTTAGAGCAGCGAAACATTAGGGTCTATCATGACGCCCAAGTTCAAGATCCCTGTATTCTATGTAATCATCAGTGAGTTTTATTCACATATATACCTATATATATTTTTAAGTATATATATAGCGAGAGGGAGAAAGGTAATCCAAGTGGATGCATGATGTCATTATTGTTCACCTTCTGACATGGAAAAGGAGTCCTCTGATGCATGCTATGCTCCTCCCGTCTCCCATATCAATGTAGTTCACATGAGTCCATCCTCATCTTGCTATCCCTTGCGCACAAGTGGTATTTTGATATTATCCCTTACCAGGGTTTATGCATGCAAGAAGAGGAAATGGGTTTATGTGCGCCAAGAGCACATCCCTTGACCCAGCCCACATAGAGCATTAAAAGTCTAGGGCTGCGAAGGTCAGTCTCCTGCGCACAAACCAGATCTCCTTGAACCCTCTGATGTTCTCCTACCAGTTCTTGTCCAGGTTTGGGTGTGTCTTAAGCCGGTCATGGTACTTCTCCCCTCTCTGACTTATCTTCTCTGTCTCCCTTTCTCTCACTCTTGTCATCGACTCGATGGACATTTTGATATTGAAGTGGCTAAATTTGTGAATCAAGTAGTACAAGTATTTGATATGTTGAGGTGTGTCATATTTGAAGCTTCCTGTGGCAAGGTTGACCTGGAAAAACATGTTCATAATGATGGAAACAGAAGCTCGCTAGGCCCTGATTTCCATCTTGGTTTGGCAGAGGCTGCAAGTTGTTGGAGATGATGCCTCATTGGCTTAGTGGAAAACTGAACCGGCCATTCATGGTCATTACTCCCCTTCACATATTGGAAAATGTTCAAGTTCATTGATTGCTTCCTGGTTCTTTAAAATCACTGTTACAACCATGTGTATCCGTATGTCAGGTGCTCCTCTGCTTTCTGAGCCAAATCAATGAGTTTTTGCACTTTTGAATACTCAAATATTTTGACTTTCATGACCAAGTGGGGGCAACTAATCCAGACAAAAGACAGAAAAGACTTTTATAAGCGTCTAATAGTTCAGCTCCCCCCCTGCTTGAGGCCCATAATGGGAGACAGTTATCTTTGTTGCATATAGCTACTAACTCACTAAATTACCCCTTATGGTATTTTACAAGTGTAATATGTTGTCTAGAGAAAGTTGAAATGATATTTGGGAAATCTTCCAGCCTTCTAAATTTTAAAAATTTGCATTATTTAGATCTTTGACTAGAGATTCCTTTGTAAATCGATTCATCCCTTGTTAACATCATTCTATTAATTGCAGCTATCACCAGGACATAATCTTCTTTTGATGCGTGGACGATCAATGAGAGTCCCTAAGTCTAATTACAACTAATCAACTAATCAATGCGTGGACGATGTTGAATATTAAACATAAGAGGATTTATGAAGAATAAAGGGATCAAGGGGAAATAAGAGTATATCTTGTTATACTAAGAGTATATGTCGTGGAGAAAAGAAAAAGAGATGAGAGTGCTGACTGAGTCAAGGTTGAGAATTCAGATAGGAATTGAGGTGGTAAGAAGGGAGAATAGGGGAGCCTAGATCTTGAAGGGAGGGAGAGAGATACTTAATTCCCTTATAATATTTTCCATCCTCCCAAACCCTTCAAACCTAACCTATTCGTTGCTATCGTACAGGTTTATAGGGTAGAAAAACCCTATAAACCTGCCAACTACCAACTGCCCTCTAATGATGGCTATAATAGACGTCATCTTTCCTGTAACTTGACTTTATGGTTCTAACATGGACTTCTTGCTTGAGAAAAGATTTTTTGACTGTTTACTTCCTCCAAATTGACGATATATGGTTTTTAGTATGACAGATATCTTTCCAGGCATGGTGGTGCATCGAATGCTTACACTGAAGTTGAATACACATGCTACCATTTTGAAGTTAATCGGGAACACTTTAAGGGTGCTCTTCAAAGGTATGCGACAAGTATTCCATCATGAATTGTTAAGTATTTATTTCATCACTCATTTATGTGAATACCAACTGGGAGTAAATTCATTGACTGTCAAACTGAACTGTGTGAGAGCCCCAGCGCTGTTGTCTCTTTCTATGGTTTTCAGATAGGAATGATCTATTACCAGCCTGTTTCTGGTTTAAATATGGGTTAAAATTACCAACTTGGGTCAGGCCCAATAAAACTTATTAAACAATATTGGACCTACTTAACTGGTCATTCATGTGCGTTTATTTTATTAAGCAATATTGTATGTGATTCCTTTTCTGAATTTTGCCTTACCCAGTCCTATAGTTTGGATCTCTTCTAGATACATCAGATAGAGCTCCACTCTTACTCTGACATTCAAAAATGGCATAGTGTCAACAAATATATTGTCACCACTTATGAGATCTTATACTAGTCCTAGGCGCCTTTGCTAGAAGTACATATAATTTAATGGCATGTTTTTGATACCTACTTCTGTTTAACATCTATTGTACATTAATTAGGTTATTTAAGATTGACTGATATATTTTTTTTTTTTTTGAAAAAGAAAGTAGATCACCCAAATCGGTGACCCGCTATACAAAGAGGGACAAAAGTAACAAGGCCAACAAGGTGGCCCCTCATGTCCCCTCCCTCCTCTAGCTCACACATGTGCAAACCACGCACCAACAAACCTCTCTACTTCCTGAATTATTCCTTCACTTGAAACCGCTTTCCCCTCAAAAACCACCTCATTACGGTGTAACCAAATGGCCCATATCACCGCAAATCTTCTTCCTCGTTCGGCGTCATAACCTCTTCTTCGCCTCAGTATTGTAACCTAATTACGGAACTTGACTTAATCTCGGAAAGCCCTTGACTGGCCCAAATCCTGATCGCAATGCTCACTGTCTTCCTCTTGTTCTCCACATAACATGCATAATGCCGACCCGACTGCAACTAAAACTCTAAATCTCACCCGTGTCAATACCCGTTGTCTGGCGAATATCCATGCAAAAATCGCCACCTTATAAGGTAGCCTCTGTTTCCATACCTCTCGACATGCATCCAGCCTTAGGGGGTCTTCGGATTGGGTCGTCCTCAACTGTCGATACACCCCACGAACTGAAAATGGCTCATTTTTCCATATCCACCCATCCCTCGCGCCGTCCCTGGGCCTCCGCCCCTCGAGCAACTGCTGCATACTCATGAATTCCTCCACCCTCTGCTCCGATAGATGAGCTGCAAATGATGGGTTCCATCCTCCGTCCCAATAGTCTTTGACTGTACCTTGCGGGTGTTGGGTTAGCGCGAAAAGCCGTGGAAACTTCCCTCTTAGACACCCCTCATCCGACCACTCGTCCAACCAAAACCGAAATAAAGCCCCATCCCCCAATCTTGGTGCAAAAAATTGTATTAAGCAAGGACCCACCTTCCCTAACCCCCGCCAGAAGGCCGATGCTCCCCTCATTCTAGTTGTCAACTTTTCCCAACCTACGCCTGCTCCATATCTATCCCGCATCACCGCTCCGATCACGTCCTCCTCCGGGCCTACAATCCTTTTCACCCATTTCGCCAGCAATGCTACATTCATCGTCTTTAAGTGTAGTACCCCTAGGCCACCCTGACCAATTGGTTTACATATGTCTTCCCATGCGACTAAGGCCATTCCCCTTCCCTCCTTCGACCCCGTCCAGAAAACTCTCCGCATAAGGCCACTTAACTTTCGCTCGATACTCGCTGGAATCTTAAAGATAGATAAGTAAAAATTGGGTATTGCTGACAGAACATATTTCAACAGCACTGGCCTTCCCCCTTTCGATAAGACTTTAGCTTTCCATCCCTCTAGTCGCTGTTCAACCTTCCTGACTACACTCTGCCAATCTGCACCGCGGATTTGACCTGTAGAAAGGGGTAGCCCCAGATATCGAATGGGCAAGGTCCCCATCGGTGTGCCCAACGCATGCGAGCACTGATTCTCCTCGTCCCGTGACATCCCAAAGCCTATGAATTCTGACTTTGCTCTATTGATCCGAAGCCCAAAGCAATCTGCAAAAACATCCAGTAATGCTGATAAATTTTTGGCCTCCTCCACCGCCCCCTCCGTGAAAAACAACGTATCATTAGCATATTGCAGTAAGGGGATGCCCAAAGGATGACTACGTGTCTGAAAACCTTTCAGCCTCTCTCTTGCGCACGCTTGGACTGCACTACTGTACAGCACATCTGCGGCCAATATGAACAACATTGGGGCTAATGGGCACCCTTGCCTAATGCCTCTCTGTGGCCGAATCCACCCTCCTGTAGGCTGCCCATTGACCAGGACTGAAAAGGATTGAGACATCACACACCGTTTCATCCACTTGACCCATTCCTCCGGAAAACCCCTCTTCCGTAAAACCACGCATAAGACCCGCCAGTCCAGTGAATCATAGGCCTTCGCAAAGTCTACCTTCCACATAAACCCCTTTGTTTCTTGTGCCTTCCATGCTGCAAGAATCTCTCCTGCCAAGACAACGCTATCCGGTAATTGCCGTCCCGGTATAAATGCATATTGAAACGACCCAATAAGCTCTCCAATCTCTTCTTTCAACCTGTTCGCCAAGACCTTGGCCATTATGAGATAAATGGAATTAGAGAGTGCAATAGGTCTATAATCATTGATACTATCAGCCCCCTGTCTCTTCGGCAACATAAATAGGTACGACTTATTAATCCTCTCCATGTTGGCTTGAGGAGATCTCAACTCCTTCAGTGTGGCCATAACATCTCCCTTGGCCAGAGCCCAGAATTCCTTATAAAACAGCACCGGTAATCCATCAAGCCCTGGGGATACTTCACCGTTCAATCCCGCGATGGCAGCCTGTACCTCCTCCTCCACAAAAGGTCGCACTAGGCTATCCCTCTGATCTGGAGTAAGCTGCGACACCCCCCTACCCGCCCATCTCCACCTACTTGGTGCACCTCTTCTTGTCATCGCCCAAAAATGGTCCGCCAAGGCTTGTCCCGTTGCCTGTGGTCCGCTATACTGTTGCGTACCAACTCTTATGCTTGATATCTGATTCACTCGCCTCCTCCCGTTTGCTACAAGGTGACAAAAACCGTGTATTTGCATCGCCCTCTTTTAACCACAGCTGCCTGGACCGCTGCCTCCAATCCATCTCTTCCTTTTTGTCCTCAGCTGCCACCACCAATCTCCATTGCCTTTGGTCTTGCCTTTCGCTATCTATGAGTCCTCTCCTATCCTCCACATCATCCAGTTCTCTGATCTTTGCAAGAGCTTCCCCTCTCACCTTGTGCCGAGTCTCTCGAATAATCCTCCTATACCTCATTAAGTGTTGTCTTACCCTATCAATGCATCCCGTCAGCCTCACCGAGCCCATCTCCAGCCCATCCTGGGATCTCCACACCTCCATGATCTCCTCCTTGAACCCCCTTTCCCTCAGCCACGATTTATCCATTTTAAAGTATGTAGTGCCGCCTTGCCCTTCATGCGTCTGCCATACGATCGGACAGTGATCAAATATCGGCCTCGGTAATGCTATCACGTCTGCCTCCGGGAACCGTTCCATCAACTCAACTGAACACAAAAATCGGTCGAGACGGGACCTATACGATGGACCCGCTTCGCTGCGCCAAGTATAATTACAATCTCGCGGCCCCATCTCGTGCAGTGCCGCCCTTCCCACAAACTCCCAAAACTCCTCAGAACCCTGATCTCGTCCACCGGTTCCATCGGGCCTGCCGTCCGCGGCCAATGTCACATTGAAATCTCCTCCAAAGAGTATCGGTGTGTCATGAAACTTGACCACAACCTCATCGAGCTCCTCCCATAGCCTCGCCCGACGGTTCGCATACACAGGTCCATAGACTGATGCCACCACAATCTTCAAGTCATCACTCCTTCTTGCCAACTTGGCAGCGACAACAAACTGCCCTTCCCACACCTCTTTCTTCTCGTATAATCCCTCATTCCACGCAATCAAAACTTCGCCCGATCGACCCGTTGCCTTCACTGCATGATACCCCTCCAAGAAATCCCCTCCAACTACTCTCTAATCATGTGGCTCGCATTTTCCAACCATGTCTCCTGCAAACATACTACCGTTGCACCCCACTCTCTTAGATACTTGGCCACAATCCTCCTCCTCTTCACGTCACGTAGCCCACGCATATTCCATGAAATGCACTTCATGGAGAACTATGCATCCCTCTCCCACCCATCTGACTGTCGATGAACCCTCCGCACTCGCCCATGTGAGCTCTCCTGACGTCCTCTTCCTCCTCGGGATAGTCTCGGGAATAAACGTTCCCCCTTTTCCCCTCCCATCTCACTACTTCCTTCCCCCTTTTCCTCCATCCCCTCCAACGGCCTGGGGCACATGTCCACGGCACGAACCATCCTCCACCCGGCGGGTACTCTCATCTTCCCACCTTTACCCACTGCCAGCCATATCTTCTCCCCCCCATCACCTTTTGTAAACAACTTCCTTCTCTCATACCAAACGTGACGCCTGATAATATCTCCCTTTACAAGTCTCTTGCCCTGCAATCTAGACGGTCTAGAGGTTGTCCTCCCTCCTTCCCCCCCTTGCAGCTTCTTAGCCCTGCGAATCTTCGACACCACCACACTCTCAGCAGGATTCGCCGACCCCCGCGAACTTTCTCCCTTCTCCCTCCTACTACCATCCCGCTTTTCTGCCCCCAGCCCATTTCTTATCACATTCCCTCCAACTGCAGCCATCGCCTCCTCTCCATTCCCGGGCTTATCCCCCCGGCCCGCTGCCTTCCCACCAACTCCCCCACAATCCCCTTCAGCTGGTGGCGCCGGTGGCTGTCGCTCTGAGACTTTCAATGTAACCATCCCTTTACGACCTTGGATTATGATTGGTCGCAAAGTCCCTTCCTCTTTTTCCATTTCCACATCCAATACCGTCAAATCTGGATTGCCGGACTCTAACCCCGTCGTTATTATGCCTCTCAGCCTCCCAAAAGGTTTGACGATTGCTTCCATGTTCTTCTCGGACCGAATAGCAGCCGGTATCCCCCTGACGTCGATGATCGCAGGTCTTGTCACTACATCCCTTATCTTGGCTGTCCATATAATGCGCTTCCACTGTATCTTAGCCTTTCCAATCACTTGCTGCCCTCCACACAACTTGATACAATCCGCCGGAGAAATCTGTCTAATAAGGAGTTCATTATTCACCAACTTCTTTACCTGTGACCCCGCGAGATGCGGGTATTTTGCCTTGACTGCCTTACATATCTCCTCCTCCTCCACCTCGCCTTCCACAATCTCGCCTACTAAGCATGCCACTCGGGGAAGATCATGCTCCATCCCCATGTGTCTAACCCAATATTCCTTGCTGATTTGGGTATCTCGCTCTGCTGCCCCCAGCTGACACGCCGCCTCATAATGCCCCACCCTCTGGCATTTCCTGCATACTATAGGGTCACGATACTCATCCTTAAAATGTCCCCTTCCTAGACATTTAAAACAGACACCCTTCTGCATTTGTGTCCCCTGCATCACCCTGCCTCTCCCCCCGAATTCCACGATATCATTCTGTCCTCCGTAACCCCCTTTCACTGATCGCTGTATATTGGACCCTTGCCGTCTTCCCACCATCGTCCAGCCCTCCTCATCTGCTCCATTTTCCCTGTCATATTCGATTGCAATCTGCGGCAAACGGTTTGATTCTTGCCTCACAAATCGCCCTGCTGTCAGTGGCCAATGAGGATGACTCTGATTTATCCCCCTGTTGTCTATCCTGGATTCCAGCCTCCCTCTGTCATTACTGACATAATTTCCTGGTGTAGAAACCCTATGATCCTTGATGACAACAACTTGAATCTCCCTCCCTCCAACAACCTTCTGATTCATATAATCTTTAGCTTCCCCAGCGTCTTCCATGTATTTGAATTTCACAAACCCAAATCCTCTCCGAATCCCGGTCTGGAAATTTCGTGGAAGATACACATCCACCACTGGGCCAAACTGCTCAAAAATATTTCTCAACCGTTCAGGACTAACCGTCCAAGACAGGTTGCGTATCAGCACTGAGGCCTGGCCATCAGCTTGGTGATTCCCCGACCTAAATCCATCCGCTCCACTGTTGCGCCACTCGGACGCTCTTTGGTGACCTCTCCCCTCCGACCTATTCCACTTCGGAAATTCCGGATGCACTGGAATTTTCGCTTCCCCCTGTCTTCCCAGTCTCCAATCCCCATCATACTCCCACCTACCCTGTCTCTCCACGACAGGATCTCGCCTTCTCTGCACACCCGTCAGAGCCCTCCGGAAGTTGCAATCAAAACTCCCTAGAAATCGCATTTCTGTTCTCTGATCGCGGCCAGAATTTTCCGTCACCTCGACCCACGCCCGCTGTCACATCGTGCGACCTACCCGTCGCTTCCCTCCATTGTTCCCGTGATCGCCCTCGCGAGATCCTCGCGTGCGGATAACTCACCCGCGATCGCGATCGTGATCGCCACACTCTTCTCATCCTCCACAAAGGGATATAAATGCTACCATCCAACCATTGACTGATATATCTAAAACTGATTCAGAAAGAATATCAGTTGATACCAGTTAACTGGGGTCTATTCCTGATCTGGAGATCAAGAAAAAACAAGGTATGGAAGGTGCGATAGGGGACTAGTTGGGATCATGATACCAACTTCTCAGAGCACTTCAAGAAGCTCTGGATTTCCTGCTCTGGCAGGCTTCTGGGTGTTCCTTGTTTGTTTTCTTCTTGTCCCCTTGTCTGCTCCAGTCCATTATTTTTATCAGTTCATTAGTTCTTATGGTTAGCAGCCTGCCAAATAGAAGTCGCCCTTCCCGCAGTTTCTTTCTCTCCGTTCCCTCTGTTTTCTAGGTTGTCAAACACAATTTAGGTTTTTGAAAAATGGAAGTTAAAAGGTGATGAAAATGTATATTAGAATGGCAGCATTTGATTGAAAAAGAAGCTGATAGAACTGTAGTCTAGTCTACACTGCTGTAAGAAAATGTAACTGAGTATGAATAAGATATTGTCATCGATTCATATACTGCATAACATATACAATATAAACCTCATCACAATTTGATGAAATTGGAGGCATTATGAAGCCATGAATATTTTTTGTGCAGGTTCTCACAATTCTTTGTTTCACCTTTGGTGAAGAAGGAAGCCATGGAAAGAGAGGTGTTAGCAGTTGATTCAGGTGTGTGACTATATTAAAAAAAATTTCTCATCTTCAGTTCTGTAACTTGTTTTATTTTCTTCAATGCCCTACAGAATTCAATCAAGTGTTACAAAGTGATAGTTGTCGACTAATGCAGCTTCAATGCCATACTGCTGCACCAAATCACCCTTATAATAGATTCTTTTGGGGTATTAATCTCATTTCTCGTATCTTTCATTACTTTGTCACATTATTAACTTAGATATCATTCTACTAATCAGGAAATAAGAAAAGTCTCAGTGATGCTGCTGAAAATGGTGTTAATCTTCGTGATGAAATTATGCGCTTGTACAATGAAAATTACCATGGAGGAGCAATGAAACTCGTTGTCATTGGCGGAGGTTTCTATTTTCTTCAAATATCTAAAATTATTAGTTTTTTCATGCAAGCATTTAATGGATTTATTTCCAACGTGCAGAAACTCTTGATGTTCTTGAGGATTGGGTTGTTGAATTTTTTGGAAGCATCAAGAAAGGCATTCGACGGGAGATAGTTGCTAAAAATAGCACTTCTATTTGGAAATCTGGAACACTGTACAGATTAGAGGCTATTAAAGATGTTCACGTGTTGGATCTTACCTGGACTTTACCATGTCTTCATAAAGAGTATCTTAAGAAGCCTGAAGGTTACATATCACATTTAATGGGCCATGGTAAGCCATGTGATATACTTAATTCTTTAATGTTTTAATATATTCTAAATTTTAGTTGACTAGATGATGATAAATTTTCAGAGGGAAAGGGAAGCCTTCTTTCTTTTCTCAAGGCCAAAGGATGGGCAACCTCTCTCTCGGCAGGTGTTGGTGATGAAGGAACAAATAGATCCTCTGTCGCGTATGTGTTTGTCACGTCTATTTATCTAACGGATTCTGGTTTGGAAGAGGTAATTGGACTCATCTCTTACCTTTGTGTTTGGTTGATCCTCTCTCCAAATTTAGCTTCAGTGTATTCCTTTTGTCATCTGTGGTAAGGACTCGTCAAAATTTTTTAGGTAACTATAAGCTTTAGCATCACTACAACTTCCTCACCACTGTCCCCTCCCAAAATAGAAAATCAAGAAATAAATAAACTTTTGGCATATGAGTATGTACCATTTAAATGGGGGGTTATGCCGGGTTATTGGGCATATCCTTGTGTGTTACCCATTTACTGGATCCAATTATGTCTTGTAGGATTCCTTGAAGGGTACATTTACAGATTTCAAATCAAAAAGTGCAAAAAACATAAAAAGGAATGGAACTTAAACTGTAAAACTTACTATTGTTTCTTTAGTGTTCTTCCAAACCAAAAGCTTTGTTGCTGAGGAACCTCATTCTGTCTCCTTTTATAACCACTTCTTTTCTAGAGGGCTGACAGCAGCCTCAAATTATCTTTTCTGGTGACAAAAATTTTCATTTTTTATAATGTTTTTAACAGATTCTCTCTGGAGGTTCTTGATACATCTGCTAGGGTTTCTTGGAGAGAAAGACAGAGAGCCTGCTGTAATTTGAAATCGCTCATAACAAGAATGGTGTACTGCTTAAGTAGGGATGGATTGGGCCTTGCACATATTACATAATAAAGAGGCCTATTTGCCATTACAGAATCCCTCTTAATGGTGCTCACCTGGGTGGAAAAGTACTCCGGGGTTACAGGTGATCAGGCTTGGGCAGTCCAGGGTTGGGTGACTTCCTGGGAAGAGGGATGCCGGGTGGAGAAGAACTTCAGGGTTAAGGGTGCTCAGACTTGGGCAGTCCAGAGATGAGTGATCTCTTGGATGGGAAGAAGAGGGTACCTTAACAGTTGGTCAGGGATCTCAGGTTATCTTCCGTAAATGTTAAAAAAAGAGGAATAGTTGGTCAATGGGTAATGTAAACTGTTACCATTAGGCCAACAGATTCATTTACAAGTACATAGACAGGGGTATATTTATGGAATAGAGGGAAGACATCCATTTCTAACAGTTTCTTATATCCTTGTGAAATTTTATATTGGGTTATCCTATCCATGTAAGAGCTTTGAATCCCTTAACTCCATCATGGTTATCTAAACCAGAGCACTGGAGATTTTTAGTCTCTAAAAATCTCCTCTGTAGAAAGCAGTGCTGGTAATCCAGTTTCCTAAACGACAGAAAAGTTTCAGAGTATGTGATAAACTTTTATACAGAACATAACTTCGCCTTGAAAAAACAAAACTTCTTTTCTTTTAAAAAAAAAACATAACTTCGCCTTGAAAACTAGGAAACTCCTCAAGTTTGTCGATTAATGTAAACCTTGATATTTTTTTCTTGAGTTTAGTTTCCATGTGTTATCTTATCTTTTGGCTTCATGTTATGTTTTGGCAGATAATGTCCATCATACGAATTGTTTATCAATACATCAAATTACTGCGTGCATCAAAACCACAAGAGTGGATATTTAAGGAACTGCAGGATATTGGAAACATGGAATTTCGTTTTGCGGAAGAGCAGCCTCAGGATGACTATGCTGTGGAACTTTCAGGTTTTCTTTTTAATTTAACTTGAATAGAATCTGGATAAATGAGAATATAGGGGCCTATAATCTTGATAAATGCGGTGATCTCCAAACATTTTGGGGTTATTATCTGATACAATCCCAGTATTTCAAAAAAAATTATCTGATACAATCTCAGTATTTCAAAAAAAATTATTTGATACAATCCTATGATGTACCAGTGTGAGAAGTAGCTAGCATGATGAGAATAAAGGTCTTATAATTAGATGTGGTAATCTGACCAGCTGGTAACCCACCCACTTTGGCAACATGTATAAATAAAAGGGGGCACTTTAGAGGAAGGTATGGAAAGATTGAGAACGTGTGTGGAGGTCCAAGAGGAGGAATCTTCAAGAGCAAGGCGAATGGAGTCCTTTCCTCATTGGTACTTGGTAATTGCCATGTTTTCCTGGGTTACTGCTGTGTTGAAATTAGTAGATAGAGTTGTTGTAATCTGAAACATTCTTGAATCCAGTTTCATTTCAAATCTTAAAAGTTCTTCAATGAAGAATCCTATCATTTGGTATCAGAGCAGATTTCTTGGGCATAAGAATTAATTACTCATGGGGTAATTTCTTAGAGAAATGGGAAGAAGAAACAAAGAACTGTGTAATGCAAATTCGAGAATAATTGTCTGCGGGAATGGTTGAAGTTGAGGTATCTGAGGAAGGAGGCTTGTCCAGGAGCATAGGGCTGTACACGGCCAAAAGCTCAACAGAAATCCTCCCTAGGAGGAGAACAGTCACTGTCAAGGGCCTTCAAACAGCCTTGGTCATCTCACCGCCACTTGTTTCTGCAACAGCAGCCACAATCTCTTCTGCAACACATGCATTCGCCGCCCCCTGTCTGTTTTACTGCCAAGGGTGATCCTCTGCGGTAGCTCCACCGCTCCTCGCAGCAACCCCTGGTCCTGACCGTGTTGCTGCTGATGTCACCACTGCAATGAGTCCAGCCAGTTGCAACCTGTAGGTCCACGTCAGCCCTTTGCCAAAATGGACTGTCACTGTGAGCCAAGCCCAAAATCTTGGATTTACTCTAATTAGGCCCTCCTGGGGAAATTCAAATCAGGTATGACTAATGGTGCCCAACTATGGCTAAATTGCCCCAGCCCACGTTGTCCCACCTGAGGGTGGCCCAACCTGCCTCATATGCACTCAAAATGACAGTCCTTCCTGCCTCATCTACAGTTGAATTTGCTGCCTACTCCACATTGAAATCGTGGGCCACCCTGGCATGGGTCCTTTCCATCATCACCATTGGCTGATGACGCTGCCTTGTCCACCATTAGAGAGGCAGCTATCGAGTCCACCGTGGGTTGTTCCACGGAGACCACCACCCCCAGCGAGGCAGTTCATGTCTGGCAGTTCATGTCACTGATTCTGCTATTGCTGCAGCCAACATTAACATTGCCATACATGCTGCCATCTGTGATGGGCTCTTTTGGGGCTTCTTTGAAGCAGACTCCACATACAGTATGCACCATTATAGCCAATCAATTTCTGTCAAAAACATTGCTGGCTACTATAGTCATCTGCCCCTGCTGCTGTCCTGACCAGCTTGAGGACAAGCTGGCGCTGACAGGGGAGTAATGATACGATCCCATGATGAACCTATGTGAGAAGTGGCTGACATGATAAGAATAAAGGTCATATAATTAGCGGTAACCTGACCAGGTGGTAATCTTACCTACTTGGGCAGCATCTATATATCAAGGGAGCACACACTAGAGGAAAGAGGGAAGATTGAGGAGTCTGGAGGTCCAAGAGGAGGCTTCAAGAGCAAGGTGACTGGAGTTCCATTCCTATTCGTACTGTTGAAGAATGAAAGACTTTTACAATTTTTGACCTCTTTCTTTATTATTGCACGTATGTCCTTTCTCTATTTGTACTTATGCCCTGTCGCAGGTTACCGTAAGAAATGTGACCCTTGGGTGTAACGGTCACATAAATCTGTATAAATAAACCTCAGTCAAAAATGAAGAATATCTTTTTCCTTTCTCTAAAAATCTCTCCTGTGTGCTTAGCTCTACCAAGAAATACTTTCTCACCTCATCAAGAGCATAGAGATTGTAATTTTCAACAGGTACCCTATCATTTCCCCTGTTTTCTTGTAATTACTCTGTTGAAATTGAGTAGATCGAGTTGCTGTTTTCTGTGTAATTTTTTAATCTTGTTCTATCGCAATTTCTTGAAAGCTGTTTCAATCAGGAACATATTGTTATGGTCTGTAATTTATACGTTTCCTTGAGATCACTCTGAAGATGTATTTGCTTTTGTTTTTCAGAGAACTTGATGTTCTACTCAGAAAAGCACGTAATCTATGGGGAATATGCTTATGAAGTCTGGGATGGCCAACTGATTGAGCACATTCTTACTTTTTTCACTCCAGAAAACATGAGGGTTGACTTGTTGACCAAGTCTTTTGACTCTCAGTCGCCTGGTAATTTTTATTAAGAAAACCCCACTCGTTGAATTTTTGTCCATATGAAAGCTCCTAAATCTCTCACATTATTTTCCAGGTGTAAGATCCGAACCATGGTTTGGTTCAAACTATTTTGAAGAAGATATAACATCATCTCTCATGGATATGTGGAGAGATCCATGTCATATTGAACAATCACTTCATTTGCCCCTAAAGAATGAGTTCATTCCTACTGATTTTTCCCTTCGAAATTCACATGTATCAAAGAACAGGTCAAATTCACCCCACCCAGTCTGCATTCTTGACCAGCCTATGATGAAGCTCTGGTACAAGCTCGATCTGACTTTTGATGTCCCTCGAGCAAATTCATATTTCTTGGTATCTGTGAAGGGAGCTTACAGCAGCCTACGTAATTCAATTTTGACTGAGTTATTTATAAATCTTTTGAAGGATGAGTTGAATGAGACTTTATATCAGGTGCATTCTTTGTTCCATCCCTGGCAAATTAACCTTGTTCAGATTGAGTCAATGTGTAATGGTAGACTTTGGCGCATTGTGTAGGCTGGTGTGGCTAAGTTGGACACGTCTTTGACTATCA
Organism: Lemna minuta; assembly: GCA_024174645.1. NCBI lineage: Eukaryota > Viridiplantae > Streptophyta > Magnoliopsida > Alismatales > Araceae > Lemna > Lemna minuta. Next base: position 3,934,588 of record CM044111.1, on the reverse strand, counting down.
TCGGGGATAAACTTGAGCTGAGACTCTATGGCTTCAATGATAAGCTGTCAACTCTTTTGCTGAAGATTTTGACCACTTGCAAGTCTTTCTTGCCCAAAGAAGACCGTTTTCTGGTGTCAACATTTCTCTCTCAAGGAATTCTTACTTTATTTATTCTTGATTTTGTATTTTGATTGTATTTCTCTTCACAATGTTTGTTTAGAGATAGCCACCTTAATTCCTTATTAAGAAGTCATTTTGTTGAGCATGATTTTCTGAAGTATTTCTTTGTTGGTGATTTGGACTAGCATAGTCTACTTTGATTTAGCCATTTTTACATTTTCTCTTAAAATAGGGATTACCATCTTGGCTGCATACCAACTCTCTCTCTCTCTTTTTCTCCCTCCCTCTATTCACAATACTTTTAATCATGTGATCAGGTAATCAAAGAAGAGATGGAAAGGGGATTAAGGAACACTAACATGAAACCATTAAACCATGCATCATACTTGAGGATACAAATACTCCGAGAAATATTTTGGGATGCGAATGACAAACTGGCTTGTCTTATCGAAATCTCCTTGTTGGACTTGAAATCCTTTATCCCGGATCTACTCTCTCAGGTATTGTAATCTTTGACATATCTTGTTCCTTTTTTGCAATGTTTCTCAGTTTACTTTTTATGATCAGATATACATCGAGGGTCTTTGTCATGGAAATCTATTAGAAGATGAAGCGAAAAGTATTGCAAATATCTTTTCCACTTCCTTCCTTGGTTTACCATTAGCCATTGACCAGAGGCATCAAGAGCATATTCTCTGTTTACCCACTGGTTCAAGATTTATAAGAAGAGTCCCTGTTAAGAACATAGCTGAAGTCAACTCTGTTGTCGAGGTAACCCTAACATTTTTAAAAGATCTTGAATTAAATCATTGTTTTAGAGTGACATACAGTATTCTTGGATATTATATACTTGTAATGACTTATTATCTGATGCAATCAACTACTTGTAACGATTCTAAAATCCTTGAATTCGACTTCAATTGCAGTTATATTATCAGATTGAACAAGATGAAGGCATCCAATCCACTAGATCAAGATCAATCGCTGATTTATTCAGCAATATAGCTGAAGAACCATGCTTCAATCAACTCAGGTTTGATGATAATTTTATTATCTGGAAAATTAGCATTCTTATTTTAATAAAGCTCAAATATCAGAACAAAAGAGCAGTTGGGATATACAGTTGACTGCGGCCCTCGAATGACCTACCGTGTCCAGGGATTCTGCTTCAGAGTGCAGTCTTCTAAATATAGCCCTACCTACCTTCACCAAAGAATCACCAACTTTATCGACAGCCTTCATGAAATCCTGGTGAACACTGTTGACTTTGACCCATTTTCACCAAACTTCATCTTTACTAATTATGCCCATTAACTTTTACAGGATAAACTGGATGATGAATCATTTGACCACCATAGACAAGGGCTAATCGCTCAGAAGCTTGAGAAAGATCCGTCTCTCTCATACGAGACCGGTCGCTATTGGACCCAGATCGTTGATAAGAGGTTGACTTTTTCACTACTCTTTAGCTGGTTACCTTACTTTGATTATCAGTTGAGTTTTTGGGGTGTCAGGTATTCATTTGAGGCATCAAAAATCGAGGCAGAAGAGCTGAAGAGGGTTGAAAAGAAGGATGTCATAGCTTGGTACAACACGTATTTAAGAGAATCATCGCCCAAGTGCAGGCAGCTCGCCATTCATGTATGCGGTTGCAATGTAGACATAGCAGGGGAAGTTGACTTCGGGACCCTTATACAAGATGTTGACCTTTTCAAAACCGAGTCAGTCTTCTACCCAAGCCTCTGCTGAAACTTCACAGTGGAAGTCTCCTTGGGGATACATTTTATTCATCATCTGCATTATTTTATATAGTCAGTAATGTCATTTTTTATATTTTTAACTTCAAATATAGTTAACTTTGGGATTCAATATTCATATTCTATTTTTCCTTCTGATGAATATAATCTTGACCCGTCGAAGACATTGACTTTTCATTTTCTGGCTTCTCTCTTGTAGCCAAGGCTCACTATACAGAGACTGAACTGCAGTTGGTTTATTAACTATGCCAGAAATCAGACAAGTAATTTGCATTCCTTCTACTACGAGCATCATTTCTACCATTAATCTAGAACAAGCAAGTATGCTTTTAAATTAGGCAGCTTGTTTTTCATCTAAGACCTAATTTTGTATGCTTGATTAAGATAGAGGTCCAATCATCATCTTAGATGAACTTCTCGCTCTTCAGAGAATGGAGATCGTATCACATTCTCTTGTACTAATGACACTTTTCCATGGAATTGATGGCATATATGTCCTCCATGATTTTTGAACAAATTTAGTTGAAAAATAATGAGCTGATTTTCAATGCAAAGGAAATGGGATTTTCAGGAATTTCAATGCAAAGGAAACTCCATTTCATGGTAGGACTGCCCTGTCAGTGATTAGAATCCAGTAGCAGTGTACTACATTCAATTCTTGGATGTCCAGCTACTTTCTGAAATAAAAGAAAGCCATTATTGTATGGGAAAGAAGTGTAATTTTTCATCCACGGGGGATAACTTACTTTTTCATCCACCGAAGAGGATGTCCACATTTTCTATGAAAAAGATTTCATGGTTTATTAATCAACTGATATAGTCCCCATATGCTTGATAAAAATAGTTTTATGATCAATTCCTCAGCGATAAATATCCCGGTACGTGTGAAAAACGTTGATTTACGAGAAGTGGAGCTCAAGAAATGATTAAGATTGTGGTTGCATTGCCGAGATTTGGAATTGCCAAAATTGTCGAAATTTTCTTGTCCTTTCTTGTAAAGCCATTATTTCTCAAATGTTGTATGGAGCTCTAGTTACCTTGAATAGCACGCAGACGGAAAAGGAAAGCATGGTTGGCTATTGTAAATGCATTTTCTTTTTTATTAAAAAAACCCACATGACAATGGATCAACAATGGAATAAAATCATCATTAAAGTTAAGATTTAATCATTCAGCTAAACTAGAGCAGCAAGATTGAATGTTTATGCATTTGGCCAAATTAGTAAAAGTAGACATTGGGATTAAACTTTAGATATACATAGATAGATAGATTGGTAGACAGCGAGATAGACAATGAGATAGATCGGAAGAAATAGAGACAAACAGAAAAATAGGTAGCCAAACTGAGAGACGAGACAGAGCAACAAACAAGGAAATTAATAGGTAGGTAGACACCTAGATGAAGAGATAGACACAAAAATCGATAGACAAAGACAAAGGCATGCAGATAAACAAACATAGAGAGAGACAAACAGATTGACAAAGAGACATAGACAGACAAATAGGCAAACAAACTTAATCAATTGACCAGCATACAGAAAGAAAGACATAGAGACACAAAGAGAGAGAGAGAAACAAAGATAGACAAACTCACTGGTTGACCAATAGAGAGACAAACTGGAAAATAGATGGACAAATGGAGAGAAGGACATACAAAGAGATAGAGAGACAGATAGACGGACCACCAAACAGAGAGCAAAACATACAATGAAAGATACAAACAAAGACAAATATACACAGAGATAGACAGACACAAAATAGACATTGAGAGATAAAGAGAAAGACAACAAGAGGAAGGAAGAGACAATTAGACAAAATATAGATATAGACATATAGAGATATGGAGCACTAGGGAGGTAGAGAGTCAAACCAACTGATTGACTCACTAATAGAGATAGAGAGATAGAGAGCGTGAAGAAGGGAGGAAGAAGAGAAACCTTAATTAAAAAAGGAAGTACTATATATGGGTTTAGACGGAGTAGAAGAGGGTAGATAAAGAGACATAAGTACTTACTCCAAGGAAGAGACATGGATGCAAAGGAGGATGAGAAGACGAGGGGAAGAGATAAAGAGAAAGATGGGCCAAGTGGGTTTGCCCAAAATGGTGCAGATGGACCATCGTAACACTCTTGGAAATATAGAACAAACAAGCCTAGGTTGGTGCCCAAAGAGTCATTGGAGGTGTTGAGGCTCTTTGGCAAAGCATTTGTTTTGATGATCAAATGAGGTTATATGGTGTGGAGATGTCACCTTTTTTAGAAATCTTATTCGAATAAAGTGGCAGTTGATATTTGATGCTTTTAATACATAAGAAAATTTAGGGCTCCCTACAATGACCAAAGGCTCCTAAATGTCACAATATATAGGCATAGGTTTCTAGGACTTGACACCGAAGTCTTGTAGAAGATGTTAAAGCCCCACCATCTTGATGGGTATTATGTGGCCTACAAGCCAATCACACTTTCATCTTTCATTTATATTCATTGAAATGAAATTTTATTCATTGTCATTCTTGTGTGATGTTTGCAATGAAGTCCATGAACATATGTAATGATCAAGTGAATTATGATGAGATCATAATATAGTGATCGCTGGTCTTTAAACATATGTTCTAAAAATTTCTATTTGTGGGATATTCGAGAAGGACATCGAATTATCCGGAAAGAATAGCACTATCTGATCTGACTAATGAGTATGGTTAATCATATTGCCATCGGTGTTGAGACACCAAGGATAGATAATGAGTGCTCTTTGAAGAAAGAGTTCACTGAATTGATCCATATGAATCCTTGAATGGTATTATGCCAAATTGTCAATCAGGTTGATTCATGTCACGGTTGTGTACGTGGTCCTTTGACCTAAGACACCAAAGACATCTTGTGGATGGATAATCATATTTTGATTATGACTTATGAATCCCTAGCCACGAGATCTACAAAACATCATAGATTGGATACGACATGAAGTCCTTGAAGGTGATTGAGTGATTAAGATGGGATCATCCGCCCTCGGTATATGAGGAGATCGACTCAAGGAATGAGATGCAGTTAAATCCTTGGCCAAGGTAGTAGAAATATTAGAGAAGTTGTTCTCAATGATTTCCTACTTGCATTAGTACTAAATTGAGTAACCGATTAGGGTTTGACAATTAACCATACCCTAAGTCATTCATGAGTCTCGTGTGGATGAAGGATTATACGTACACGGTAACCAATGACTCAGGGTTCCATGAAAGAGTTCTAACATACTCTATATCTCCTAGAGCACGTGATGTAGCTTGGCACCCACCGGGCTGGCGACTCAACCTGTTGATTGGGTTAAATCGATCCTTAGAAAATTAATCTATATGTTGATATATTTAATTGATAAGGAAGACCAATAAGTGTTATTGGGTTGATAGATTCATTAACTGGTGAGATATATGAACCTAGAGGGTCACACACATAAGGTCAATGGACGTCGGTGGATATAGACATAATAATAAGAGTTTTTGTAAAAATTTTACATTCCCAAAATCTATAAATAGGGGGAGAACGACCATAATAGAGGTACCCATGCAAGCCTAGTGGAACTTCTCCTCTCTCTTCTCTTCCTCTTGTGGTGACGAGTATTTAAGAGGAGATCCGACCGTCTGGAGACTGTGTGGATACCGCTAGAGGCCGGATGCTTGAACGGTTGAAAAACTCTTTTAAATTATCCATGTAAGTATGAATTTCATTCTATACTAGATGATAGGATCACCTAGAATGGATGATGAGATCATCTATTCTTGGTGCTTCAACTCTGTTGAATGTTTTGATTTAATATCTTCTGTTACAATCACTGTTTTGGTCAAAAAATTGGAGAGCTTGTCGAGCCTTGACAGAACGAATCGATGCGGTCATTAATTTCACACCGATTTGTGTCAAAAATCTAACCAAACTTACCAATTTGATGTTTTAATAACAAATAGAGGGGTATAATGGTAAATAAGGGTCAAATCCACAGGGAAATAAGGTATTTTCGAGAGATATTTTGGAATTTGATCAAATCGGATGATGAATTGGTGATAGAAAATAAGGAAAATGGTGGATTCAGAAAGATAACTCAAAGACGTATCCACGGAATCAAAAATCACTCGATTTGGACTAGTAATCGCGGAGAAATCAAAGAGCGAAGTGGGATGAAATTTCTGAAAATCGGAAGATCGAAAACCGAAATTGAAAAAAAAATTAAACTAAATTATAATCCTAAATTACAAATTGATGATACATGACGATACATTAGAGGGAAAACACAATTTCTAACCCGAGATAGTGATCGAAATGATCCAATTAATCGCTGGATCGAGGCTATTCATTCTGCGATTTTGAAAGCGAACATCAGTGTTCAAGAGATGAATTCTCCTTGATCGATCGACGAAATCTCACTTTGAATCACTTCGTGGACGCGGAATCGAGTCTAGAAGAGATTCAAGGATGGAGGGGTGTAGATAGGTCAATTTGATGAAATCATCCAAGAATGTCTTACAAAATCGAAGAACACCTTAATTTATAAGCAATTTGGGCGTAACCGTCGGATTGTTTTAATCAACGGTTACAATGAAATGGTCCATCGTGGACCGTTTCAATTATATCGTAGCCATTGGATCTTGATGGAGCATCAGGATGAAGCCGCGTGGATAAGCGTTATAAAATGTTTTTGATCACCGTCGTTGGATCGCGATCCGATGCCTTAGATGCATCCCGCGCGATTAAATCTGAGCCGTTATTACTCTTTATTTAAGGCATGTGCGCTGATGTGATCCGGTGGACCTCGTGTCCACTTGATCAACGCGTGACGATTCGCGGCTCCATTAATCCAACGCATCGCCTTCAGCCACGTGTCGTGCAAAATTAAAACAAGAGTAAGTTAGTCCCACATGGATAAAATTAAAGGAAAGAATAATGCATATTAGCGAGTTTCGAATACGGAATGCTTATATGTACTATAACCCTAAGTAATATGATATATATGTATACATGTCACATCGCACCACGTAGGCGCTCACGTGGGTCCGTGTGGCTCTACCACGTGGCCTTGCGTGCCACGTCACATCCACGTGGGTCCCGCGCAAAAATAAACCCCTATTTGCTTTATTTATATTGTTTTAATCGATTTAAAATTGAAAATGAATTTAGAAAAATCTAGAAATATCCCTAAAAATTAGAAAATTTATAACTTTCAAAATACAACTCCAAATCAATCCAGATTTTTTTCATTTGATCTGAAATTCAATTATCTATCATTATAAAAAGTCAAATTATTTAAATAAAAATAGAATAAATTATTATTTCAAAAATACATTCATTTCTTCAAGATTTTAACTTTAGAAAATTAAATGAATGTTTATAAAAATGATTTCTCTTATTATTTAACTTTAAAAACCACTTATAATCTCAAGTAAAGGTCGGTTATAAAATCATTTATCTTTAATTCATCATAATTAACCGTAAATTGAAGCATTTTGAGATTATAACATAAAATTGCATGAACTGATAGAAATGTACTCAAAGTATGATAACATGCATATAAATGGAATGTTTTATGCTTTATTTTGTATTAATAATCATGTATTATCATGTTAAGATTGCATGTTATCAAGCCTCAGATCCCAGCACATCTCACATGCGGTGTTAGCCGTATCTTGATATGCAGCTTCTACACTAGAGCCAAAACTACTATTTTCTTTTGAGAGTATCAAGTAACTAGGTTTCCACCAACAAAAGGACAACATCCATGGTAGACTTTTGATCACCTTTGTCCCTAGTATATCAACCATGAGAACAGACTTCAATGTAGAGGTGACAATGTTGCATGTAGATAAGCCCTTCACTGGGAGGTTTTTTTTATATATCCAAGGACTTATAAGGCACCCTTCATGTGCCTCTCACGAGCTTCCTCCATGAATCGGCTAAGAATGCTAACAAAGACAATGTCAAATCAAGTGAGAGGTAGGCAAATTATCTTCCCCCATAGTCATCGGTAGTAGTTGACATTCATTAATAGAGAGACAGTGGTATCCCAAAACCTCAACCATGCCTCTTGAGACAAGGATGCAAATTTACAACCATGTAAATTTGTCTCATTAAGAAGAACTAAAGCATACTTCTTTTGACAGATATCTAGATAAGCTGAATGGTAAACAAACTCAATCCAAATCCTAGTTGTTAACCACGACGTTTGCTAATAGCGTATCAAAAAGGGAGGATGAAGATAAAATTTTGTCACAAAGATACTTGCTTGTCACTGAGATTCAGTAGAATGCCATTTAAGTAGATGGAAAGAACCACAAGGCTTCTAGGAGTGGTTGACAAGTCACAATCACGTTGTCCTTGATAACACATGACTTAAATGGATGATATAGTTTTAGTAGAAGAGTAAGGGTCAAAATCCAAAAGAATTAGGGTCAAATTTATAGATTTTAGAAATTAGTGAAACTAGAATTTTAAAGGAGAAGATAAATAGGAGAAAGAGAGTTTTAGAAATTAGAGGATTAGATCCAAAAGTGATGATGAAGATAAGCCTTTATAGAAAAGATACTAACCTCATTACTTTCAGCCAATAGAATATCATTGACATAGATAGTAATAACTACAAGGCCTCTAGGAGTAGTTGACAAGTTTTCATTGGGTAGTCCTTAATAGCACGTGATCAAGGGTCATAAAGAACCAAATTCACTTAATGGGATGATAAATTAATAGAACGATAGAGAGAGAAGGGAAGATGTCAGGAGAGAGAAAGAGAGTAGGTGTGAGAGAGAGACTTAGCAAAAGATTAGAGTGGAAGCAAGAGGATGAGATGGGGAGGAAGGAGAATCCAAAGGGGATTCAAAATATAGGAGAGGCAAGAAAAAAATACTAGTACATGCAAATGGTAGAGGCGAGAAAAAAACTAAGAGGGAAAACTTGTAATGGAGCGCTAGAAAGAGTTTGTGAGGAGAGCTTTTGAAAGAGTGATTTAGAGCGAGAAGATGGAGAATCGAGAGAGAGGAAGACCACGATAGAGGTTGAGCAGGGGAGAAAGCATGAACAAGAGATCAGGATGGAGAGAAGTAGAAGGGGAGATAGGAAAGTAGGGATGTAGAAAGGAAAGAAATTATTTCAAGCAGGAGGGATTGGGAGAGCGAATGGAAAGAAACAACAACAATAACTATGATCCTTCAACAACTAATATTTTTTATTCTGATTCTTAAACAAAATTCTAGATAGAAGAACACCGGGAGGAATACAAATTTAAAAGAAAAAAAACCTACGAGAGAGAATAGCAGCAAACGAAAAAAAAGAAGTAAAAAAAAGGAGACCCCAAAAGAGAGCTTTTCCCCTTTTTGAACCCTCCTAGAAGAGTGCTGAGAGAAATATTTTGAGAGAGAGAGTCTCCTCCTCGATGGCTTCTTTGATTGGGCTCAAAGAGGCTTGCCTTGGACAGCCCACTAAACCCTTTAAATACTTCCACTTTAGAAGATCTTGCTTCCCTTTCCCTTGTTTGTGGTTTCTGAAAATAAAGAAGGCAAAAGTCCATGTAAAAAGTTCTTTTCAATGCATTAATATTCCACAATATCAAGTGATGAGATGGTGTGTTCAAGAGTTTAATGAAGTTAAATAAGAGCAATCCATGGGTGGTTATAACTATTTTTTATGCTCTTATCGGACGTGCTTGAAGATGGTGGGCCAATAAAATTGCTATGTAGGATCTTATCTGCAGCCTTTTGTACTGCAAAGTGTCCTCCACATGTCGATGGGTGACACATTACTAAATTGTTTCCTAGCTCCTCTAGTACACATTGTCGAATGATCTGGTCGTATCCGAGATGCAATAAAAGTGGTTATTCCCAAAATTAGCACTTAAGTTTATGGAAGAACTTATTCTTTTGATGCCGACTCCAATGCTCCGAGATCAATAAAGTCTAGAGAAAGTTGATGATGTATGCAAATCATGGAGCACGATTATATATTGCAAGGAGATGCTCTTTCCCAAATGTGTGATCTACCACCAAGTTTTTATATAGACTGTGGAATCGAGAGAGATGACGAGAGGGAGGAGATGAATTCAAGAGAGAGATGATGAGAGTGAGAATTGAATTAAAGAGAAGAAGATACATGGCCAAAGATATAGGCAGAGAAGGCTTATTGGGCGTCTAATGATATTGGGCCTCTCACACTCCCCCTCAAGCTGGAGTGTATATGTCATATAGCCCCAGCTTGCGTGAGAAGGTATCATATGAAGTAACACTCAGCCCCTTAGTAAATATGTCTGCTAGCTGTTCAGCAAAGGCCACATATGGTGTAGAAATGTATTCGGCGATAATGCGATGACGAGTTACATGACCATCAATCTCGATGTGCTTGGTGCGCATAGAAAAAGTGGTGGCGTACGATCCCCGTCGCCACCAAGGCATGACACTACGGTGCCGGAGGAGCCGACACCTGCGTGCGTCCAGCCCCTCGACCGGGCGAAGACGAAGGATGCCGAGTTTCACTACACCAAGTGAGGACCTCATCTTGCCACGACACATTTCACTGGGCTCGCGCGCGCATGGAATTATCTTTCCAGTCTTTTATTTCATTATGAACTTTATTGGCCCGCTCGTGTTTAAGCGGGCCTTTGCATATCTTCTTCTCTCCCTTTAGGCTTTCAGGTGGGTTCTTCCCTTTTTCGGGATCCCATTCGTTAAGCCCTTCTCTTTGTGGACCTTTTTATTTTTCTATGATTATGTTAGGTGTGGGTTGTGGGCCTCAAGTGGGCCCTTTCCTCTCTTGGCCCACTATGGGCTCTATAAGAGGGGAAGGGACACCCCACAAACCCTAGCTGTCATTTGAAGAAAGAAAAGGAGTCCCCTCCCTCTCAAGTGGCTGCTCAAGGAAGCTCAAGGAAGGAGACCAACCGCCGCCTCCGCCGCCGCCACCGCCGCCGCATCACCACGTGCCGCCGCTGTGCCCGTCGCCGAGACCGCCGCCTCCCCTTGCCTTGTTCGCTCGTTATCAGCGTGCTGCCTTCCTGCCGCCGCCGCCGCCGCCAGATCGCAGCATCGCCTTCCCCTCCGATCAAACCCCTCCATGAATCGCTAGCTACCTCCCCTTTCCATCTTCCTTCACCTCCCATCTTCTTCCATGTGCCCGGTCTGCAACCCTCCCCGTCCCCGGCTCAATTCCTTCCACCTCCATTACCAATTATCCCACAGTTTGGCTAGCCCACGGGTCTCCATCCCACTCCGCTAAATCCGCGATCTCCTCCCCTTCCCTGCAAATTTCCCCATTCCTTCCCCTCCAGAAATTCCCCTCTCCCGACTCGTCGTCTGCGGCCCGTGGCCTTCCTTGTTTCAATCCCGTGTTTCACTGGAAATTCCCTTCACCTTCACCCCTCATCACCCCGCCGAACAACCCCGACGCTTCAACTTCCGAGCAAAATCATTTGTCCACCATCACCGAATCCCGTTCCTGCTTCCTTGCCTGAACTTTCAAGGAAAATCCCGTCGCGAATCCGTCCCTCCCTCGTCCGGAACTCCAACCTAATTTCCCGTACAACTTCCTTTCCCCTCCACGTACCCACCGCTCCGAAAACCGCGCTCGACCTCTATCTACTTCCTTGGAGGCCTTTCGGGACATGCCCGGCCGTGGAACTTCCTACACCTGATTCCCTCCGACCTCATCACTGCCAGACCCCCTCCCAAGTCACGCGGGGAAATTCTATTTTCGTGACTCCTCGACGTCAAATCCCTCATATCCGAAACTTCCACACCATTTCGTTAATCACTCGGCGATTCCAGATCGATCGACTGCGAACTACGAGCGTCCTCTGGCCCTCTTCAATCAGCGAATCCCGCGGTGTCCCATCGTGCTTCCCCATCACCGCGTACTAACATTCGACGTTGCAATTCCCTGACCGCGCTCCCCTCGTCCGCATCCGCCGACACCCAGAATCTGGCGCGAACTGATCTCCACGCAGCGTTGATCGCACTCGCCATTGGAGGGCTTCCCATGGATTCTCTCTTGGTCGGCTGTTGCTGGCTATTCGTACCATCCGCGCGCCCGCCGTGTGTTGCCTCCCGTGTTAGCTGCCACCCTCGTTCCCCCATCCGTGCCAGCAGGAACCTGAGATCGAGGCGCCCCTGACGCTGACCTCTCCCGCCGATCGACCGCGCCACGCACGACGACCGCCCTCACCACGACCGACCGGGTTCGCGCCCCATGACATGTCGTTTTCGTGCGTCGTTAAAACACAAAGACGATGGTCCAACAAAATTTATAAAACCAAACTCACAAATACAAGATAGAATAATTAAGTATTGGGTAAGTATCTGGTCAATCCACAGAGAGCAGTGTTGACTTTAAGAGCAGAGTTGACTTGGTCAAACTTAGGTTTAAAAGAAGTTTAAAATAAGAGAAAATAAGATTTAAGATATGGAAATGATATAAATAAGGTAAATAAGAAGTTTTAATATTTGAAATCTCGGATTTGACAGAGAAAAGTCAAAAGTCAAAGTCAAAGCGTTGACTTTGACCAACAGTAAGTGTTCTGTAAAATCAGAGAATCAAACAGAGTGAGAAGATTACGAAAATTAGATATTTAGAAACTAGAGAGAAAATGGAATTTACTGATATCTATTTTCTAATTTTTGGATAAGAAATGGATTTATTATAAATTATTGAAAATCAATGATCAGAAAATCCCCGAAATTAACACCTCAGAGGAAATCTTCAAATTGAATGCCCAAATGAAATCTAAGTCTTGAAATTTATATGTCAATGGAAAGCTAAGAACCAGAGGAATCCAACAAGACCAAAATTATCAAATTCTGATTTGTCCATGAAAAGTAATTGACCCCGAAAGTCAACGTTTGACTTCTGATGAAAAATGAACAGTCCGTGGTCAAACTTTAAATTGAAGGGTCAAATGAACTCGGAATTTGATGAATTTTGCTATCCAAGGAAAGCTGATGAAAAGAGGAATCCAATGAAACCAAAATCAAGTGATTTGGAATTCTAATTAGAGAGATATCCTATTTTCAAAATCAGCAAAATTTCAGACCGAAATTTGGGGAAAATGAAGAACATTATAAACTAATTTGCAAAATTAAACTTCTAAATCTAATAAGAACTCAAATTACCTCTTGATAATCTATCAAATCTCACTACTAACCTGATTGCCACGAGAATTAAGCTCCAATTTGCGCGAATTGAAGTGAATTTGCTCGGCTCCTTTCTCGCGGACTTTCGGAATTCAAGGGGAGAATTCGATGAAATCAAGGAGGAATTCACAATCAATCCCGCTCCAATCCCTTCGGAATCGAGTCTAAACGCGGGGGGATCACGATGAACTAATGATCTTCCTCGAAATTCGCTTAATTCCTTCACGAATCGATCAAAAGTTGAAGAACAAAAGAAGGAATACATGGGTTTTTAAAGAAGAAATTAGCACGAAGATCGTGGCCAATTGACGCGTTCGTGGGGGCGGTTTTCAAGCGTCGTGGAGGCGCTTCCTTGGGCATGGGTCGTGGCTTCAATTCCGCAGAGAAAGAGCTTCAATTTTGCTTCGAAAAAGGCATGATTTTCGGCACGATCGGGCCGCGATCGGGCCACGATCGGGCCACGATCGCGCTGCGATCGGGCAACGATCAGGCCACGATTGCGCCGCGATCGGGCCAAAATTGGGCCACGATCGCGCCACGATCGGGCCATAATCTTCGTCTTGGTCGATCGTCGGTTGTCGCCCGGTCATCTGGAGGCGATTCCGCCGCTGAAGGAGTGTAATCGCCACTCGATCGCGGTTCGATCGCACCGCGATCGCGGCGTTCTTCCAGGAAGCTTCTCTGCCGTCCGATGGTGCATGTTTGATGAACGATCACGATGCACCGATCCGGTGCACCGCGATCAAGAGTCGAGCCCTCCGCCAGCCATCCGATCAAGATCCCCCGATCCAGATCGCTCCACGTGCATCACCATTTTGCGAACAATCGCAGCCGTTTGATGCATCTCAAGCCCTTAGATTCGATGCCGATCGGGAGGTCCTCGAGTTGCCACGTGGTGCGAGGTAAGTCGTCCGATCCTCTTCACTTACTTTCTTTTTTTTCGCACGTGGTGATTTTGATGATCGTGTGGACTCGGGTCCATGCGATCGTAGCCGTCCATGAGGAGATCGGACGCTCGCCGCGTGTCCACGTCACCTGCAAGGTAAGAACAAAACAAAATGCGCCCCTATAAATTAGGGGGCGGTAAACGCCTATTGCGTTACCACCGCAAAATACTAACCAGGGCCCACTAACCTGTGGGCCCTCAACTTACCAGCCCCCATTCGCCATGTGGCGCCCCTCACGGGCGTCCGCGTGGCACCCGGCCACACGTCAGCGCCACACGCGCGCCCCGCGTGGGCCACACGCGTCCTGCCACGTGGCCTCAGTGCCACGTCGTAACGGCGCGGTGGTCCTGCGCGCCACGTCACCGCCTTGCCACGTCAGCCGGTCGCTTGGGCCCCGCTTGCCACGTCAGGTAAGCCTGCCACATCATCAGTCGGGGGCCTGTAGACAAAAATGCCCCCCTTTTCGCGATTTTAACAAAGAAATTCATCTAAAAATCATTTTAAAATTCAAATAAAAATCGGAAAAAGGGCTAAACTTTAGAAATTCATATTTCTCAAAATACAACTCCTTTTTAATCCAAATTTTCTCCATTGGATCACAAATTCTCTCCTTTTTAATATCATGTCAATTAAAATATATTTATAATGAAGACATCAAGATGAATTAAAATTTACCTAAATCATTTTTCATTAAACACTTTAAATCATAAATTCATCTTGAAATTATCTTTCCAAATGTTTACTAAAGTCAAAAATTATTCCATAACAGAGATTGACTTCTATTCATTTAAACAAAAGATTAATCATCTATTAAGCATGAAATTATCCCTAATTTATGCATAAATATCAACTTTAGTAAAATGACATGCCAATGGAGAAAATTCCTAAAAAGTATGATAACATGCATCATATTCACATAAAATAAGCATGAATATGAGTTAATAAAGATAAGAATTCATGTTATAAATGCATGTTATCACCCCGCAAGTTAGGCACACATTCCCCCCCTCCTTTACTTTGAAGTTTATATCTTCTTCAGTGTATCCCGCACTTGTCTCCACCGCCATCGGAACTTAGACTAGGAAGAGTGCTTAGACGACTTGATAGGGTTCTTACCATGGTCCAACCCATCGGGTTGACGGTTGAGCTCCCCTCGACGACTCACGGCCCATCGTCCTCGAGGACGTGGATCGGAAGGACTCCCGGACGAACTCTACTCGGCGCACCCTCGGGTCTACGGAGGCGACGCCCGAGACGACACTCTGCTTGGTTGCATGATTAGTTTATTTCTTCATATTAGAGCTCCCCTAGTCCACCCCTAGTATCGCGGTGTTAGACTGGTTTCGCACCCGGTCCTGCATCAAAAAGTCTTGTTGTTGGCAATGAACATAGCCGCTTGGTTGTCACACATCATAGGCATTACACCCTTAATAGGAAAACCAAGCTCATACAAGAAGTTGCAAACCCATAGCATTTCTGAAGATGTTTATGCCATAGCTCGATATTCAGCTTCAGCACTTGACATGGATGGAACAGACTGCTTGTGACTTCGCCAAATCACAAGGTTTCCACCAACACATACACAATAGCCAGTAGTGGACTTCCGATCATGTCGGTCCCCAGCAAAACCAGCATATGAGTAACCAGAAATCTGTAGATGGCCATTATGTCAAAAGATAAGTCCACGTCTTGGAGCATACTTCAAGTAGGCAAGTAGACGAATAGCGGCCTCCCAATGAACTTCTCGTGGAGCATGCATATACTAACTTAATACATTGATAGTGAATGTAATGTCAGGTCAAGTCCATGTAAGATAAATAAGCTTCCCAACCAACCGACGATACCATTTTGGATCAGAATAAAGAGGAGATGTAGTGCTCCAAAGTTGAGGCTTGCTATCAATCGGAGATGCATATGGTTTGCATCGAGCTAGACCGACTTCTTGAAGGAGATCCAAAACATACTTGCGTTGATTGAGAACAAGAGCTCCGGGGCGAGATGCGAACTCGATACCAAGAAAGTACTTAGGTTCACCCAAGTCATGAATGTCAAGATGATGTTGAAGAAACGCTTTGATATCAAGAATTCCAGCATAATCGCTCCTGTAATGATCATATCATCGACGTAGATAGCTAGAATAACACACCCAGCAAAGGTGATTTTGCAAAAAACTGTGGGCTCGACATTGCATGCCACAAGTTTGAGATCAAAAACAAGTGCACTAAACTTCTCAAACCAAGCACGAGGGCTTTGTTTAAGACCATAAAGAGCATGACGAAGAAGGCAAACCTTGTCATTCTCCCCCTCAATCGAATAACTAGGAGGTTGCTCCATATAAACACACTCGGTAAGATCCCCACATAGAAAAGCATTTGAGACATCCAGCTGATGTAAAGGCCATACATATTTGATGGCCATAGAAAGAAGAATGCGAATAGAGTTGAGACGAACAACTGGAGAAAAGGTTTCTTCATAATCGATGCCTTGGACTTGCGAGAACCCACATGCCACCAATCGAGCTTTTAACGATTAACAGTCCCGTCAAGGTTATACTTGATAGTGAACACCCATCTACAACTGACAACATTAGCATCCGCCGATCGAGAAACAAGATCCCATATACCCCGCCGAACAAGGGCAGTGATTTCTTCCTCCATAGCAGCCCTCCAATGAGGTAGTAATAATGCCTCTACAGAAGACATAGGAATAGTCTCGGTGGCTAGAAACAGAGAAAAGGCCTGATAATCCACAGAGAGCCGATCATAAGACACTACATTGGAGACCGGATGAAGAGTGCATGAGCGAATACCTTTTCAAAGTGCAATCGGTAGATGAAGATCATCGATCGATGAACTTGAGGAGGATGTCGCAGATTGGTTTTTTTTCGAGAGACAAAGTAGGATTGGGTGGCAAAGGTAAAGGCAAAGAGGAAGTTGGTTCATTAGTAGGAGGGGTCATAGATGGAAGAAGTTGAGGTGGGGAAGTGGAGGTAAGAGGCAAAGTAAAAGGAGAAGAGGGTAGAGGAAGAGGGAGTTCTGGAATAGTTGAAGATATAGACGCAATAGGAACTTGAGGGGGTGAGGCTGGAGCCACCCATGAAGAAGTCATGGTCATAAAATATCAGGTAGACTCATGAAAAGTAACATCTGCCAAGATGGGATAACATGCTAATTAGACATGATAATAGATGATTATTAATGCATATTAAGGCATAAAAGATTTCATTCATATGCATGTTATCATATTTATGAGTATTTATCTATCATTCTACGAAAAAGTCATTATAATCTCAAAATACACTGATTTAGGGTTAATTACGATGAATAATTATGGGTTAAGACCCAGAATTACTTGAGATTATAAGTAATTTCTAAAGCTAAATAATGAGGGCAATCATTTTTATAAACATTCATTTAATTTTCAAAAGTTTAAATCTTAAAAAAATGAATATATTTTTCAAATAGAAATTAAATCTCTAGTTATTTATTAAATATAACTTTTTAGAATGATAGATAATTAAATTTCTGATCAAATGAAAGAAATTTGGATTAATTTGGAGTTATATTTTGAAAGTTCTGAATTTTCTAATTTTTAGGGATTTTTCCAGAATTTTTCCAGAATTTTTCTGAATTTTTCATGAATTTCTAAGGACCTTTTGGAATTAAAAATCAATTTTTCTAATTAAAATCAATTTTTCTAAATTTTATAAAGCGCTCATGTGACGTGGCGCGATCAGGACCATCCGAGCAGATCGCGATCAACGATCGAGGAGAGGAGGCGATGTGGGAGCGTAATGAAAGTCCAATTGCGCGTGAAATCTCAACCGTTGATTTTCACTTAAGTGAAGGGGGGTACGTGGCGAAATCAGACTCACTGGATGCATCTTAATCTCGACCGTTGATCGCGAAGAGTTGTAATCGTCGACATAAAATCAATGGAAAACGCATCTGATGCGTTCAATCGCGATCAAACGGCGTGCGTTTCGATGCATTTTTATAACGATGCGACGTGGCTTCATCTGATGCGTCCGATCGCAATCCAACAGCCACGATTTAATGATAACTATTCGCATTGATGCGTTTCATCAGAGCCGTTGATACGTTTCATCAGACAGTTACGCCCAAATTGCCTATAAATTGAGATGTTCTTCGAGAATGTAAATAATTGGAGAGCAATTCGAGTAAATCGAACAGTTAAGACACCAAATATCTTGAATATCTTGATCCTGATCTCTTCTAGACTCATTTCCGCGTCCGAGGAGTGCTTAAGATCAATATTTTGATGATCGACGAGGAAGAAATCAACGCTTGAACTCCACGAATCGCGATTTTCGGATTTTGATGAATAGCCTTGATTCTGGCGATTAATTAGATCAATTCGATCATAACTATGGGTTAGGGATCGTGCTTTATCCTAATCTATCTACGTTAAGTGTTTAATTTCATTTTAGAATCGTTATTTAGTTTAATTTCAGTCTTAATTTTGGTAATTTCGTACTCACGATTTTCGGAAAATACCCCTCTTCAATCTTCAATTTCTCCGCGAAATCAAAGTCAAATTCATTGATTTTTGATTCTGTGGATTCGTCTTCAAGTTGTCTTTCATAAAACTCAATTATAATCTCAAATATAGATGAGAAAAACTAAAGAGTGCATTAAAACTCAATTAAAACTCAAATAATCTAGTTTTAAAGAGTCAAATTGAATAAATAACAAGAGAATGTATTTTTAATTTGAATATACACTCAAACTCATTTTTTAGAAAGGGGTTGGGCCAACTCATTAAGAGGTAAGATTACCTCGAGTCATTTCTGATTATTATTTTATGAAAAAGTGCCAAAAATGCATAATATTATTGCATTTTTTTGCGTGATATCAAGGATGAAGAAAGAAAATGGAGAGAAAGAAGGAAGGAAAGGAGAGGAGAGTGGTGATTTTGGCGATAAATTTTTATTATTATAACAAGGATTTGGGAGCAAAGAAGATAAACTTGGCAAACATGTGAGATTTCATTGACAAAGATGATATAGTAGTAGTGGCGAGAAGGAGAAGAATACCATTTTCCCCAATTTCTATCACCGATTCATCGTCCGATTTGATCAAATTCGAAGAGATCATCAAGAATTTCCCTACTTCCTTATGGATTCGACCCATATTTACCATTATACCCCTCAATTTGAATTAATTTCATAAAATTAGCAAGTTTTGACTTTATTTTGACATGAGACCGTGTGTTTTCAACGACCTCGCGGTCTCACTTCGTCAAGATGATGTAGCGTCACTCATCAGGAAGATAGATATGCTAACCTTTCTCAGTGCGCGAATATCCCACAAAGAGGCCTCGGACTGCTGATAACATGCTAATTAGACATGATAATACATGATTATTAATGCATATTGAGGCATAAAAGATTTCATTCTGATGCATGTTATCATATTTATGAGTACTTATCTATCATTCTATGAAAAATTCATTATAATATCAAAATACTTTAATTTAGGGTTAATTATGATGAATTAAAGATAAATAATTTCATAACCCATCTTTACTTAAGATTATAATTAGTTTTTAAAGTTAAATAATAAGAGAAATCATTTTATAAACATTCATTTGATTTTCTAAAGTCTTAAATCTTAAAGAAATAAATGTATTTTTGAAATAAAAATGAAATCTCTTCTTATTTATTAAATTTGACTTTTTAGAATCGTAGATAATTAAATTTCTGATCAAATGAGAGAAATTTGGATTAATTTGGAGTCATATTTTGAAGGTTATGAATTTTCTAATTTTTAGGGATTTTTACGGATTTTTTCTGAACTTTTAATAAATTTCTAAGGATTTTCCGGCATTAAAATTTGATTTTTTTAATTTAAAATCAAAATTTATAAATTTAATAAAGCACTCAGGTGACATGGCGTGATCAAGACCATCTGATCAGATTGCGATCAACGATCGAGGAGAGGAGGCGACGTGGAAACGTAAGGAACGTCCGATCGCGCGTGAAATCTCAACTGTTGATCTTCACTTAAGTGAAAGGGGGAAAGTGGCGAAATCGGATTCATTGGATCATGTTTTAATCTCCACCGTTGCTAAAGACGAGTCATAACGGTCGATTTTAAATCGATGAAAAACACATTAAGAGCATCCGATCGGGATCGAACGACGGGCATTACATGTGTTTTTATAACGCATGCGGCGTGGCAAAATCTCGGCTGTCAATCGGCAATCCAATGGCTCCGAATTAACGGTACTGATTTGCATTGATATATTATATCAGAGCCGTTGATCGAAGATCAAGTGTTTGATCTGACGGTTAGGCCCAAATTGCCTATGAATTAAGATGTCTTTAAGATTGTAAAGTATTCGAGAGCAATTCGACTTAATCGAAATGTTTAGACACCAAATCTCTTCAATCTCTTGATCTTAATCGCTTCTAGACTCATTTCCGCGTCCACAGAGTGGTTAAGATCAAGATTTCGACAATTGATGAGGAAGAAATCGACGTTTGAACTCCAATAATCGCGATTTCTGAATTTTGATGAATAGCCTTGATTCTAGCAATTAATTGGATCAATTCGATCGTAATTGTGGGTTAGGGATTGATAACATGCATTTATAACTTAAATTCTTACCCTATTTAACTCATATTCATGCTTATTTTATGTGAATATGA
The DNA here is from genome assembly GCA_024174645.1 of Lemna minuta. NCBI lineage: Eukaryota > Viridiplantae > Streptophyta > Magnoliopsida > Alismatales > Araceae > Lemna > Lemna minuta. Next base: position 3,913,963 of record CM044111.1, on the reverse strand, counting down.
TGCATATTATCATAGTTTTTAGGAATTTTCTCCATTGGTATGTCATTTCACTAAAGTCTATGTTTATACATAATTTAGGGTTCATTTTATGATTGATTGATGATTAATCTTTTGCAAAGTTAAAATTAATAGAAGTTAATCTCTTTTCTTGAATTACTTTGACTTTAGTGCATATTTTTTAAGGATAAATTTCAAAATGAAAATATGATGATATTAAGAAGATTTCTTAAGAAATGATTCAAGTTAATTTTTAAGTCATCCTAGATTCTTCTTTGAAATTATATTTTAGATGGCATGATGTTAAAAGGGAAGAAATTTGTGATCCAATGGAGAAAATTTGGATTAAAAAGGAGTTGTATTTCTTAACTTATGATTTTCTGATTTTTATTAATTTTATTAAGTGTATTTTGTAATTAAAAAAATCGCAAAAAGTGGGGTTTATTTCCGCAGGACCACGGCGCTGACGTGGAGCGCAAGGCTGACGTGGCACGCAGGACCCGCGCGGATGCGACGTGGCATGAGGCAAGGTGAGGCATAGGTGGCGCACAGGGCGTGGATGATAACATGCTATATTTACATCATAAAACATGATTTTTGATGCATATTTAAGTATAAATGATTTCATTTCCATGCATGTTATCGTACTTATATGTATTTTTCTATTATTCTCTTAAAAAGTCATTATAATCTCAAAATACTTTAATTTATGGTTAATTTTGATAAATTAGAGTTTAACAATTTGATAACCCATATTTTTCTTGAGAATATAACTGTTTTTAAAGTTAAAATAATAAGAGAAACAATCTTTATAAACATTCATTTTATTTTCTAAAGCTTAAAATCTTAATAAATGAATGTATTTTTGAAATAATAATTTTAACTCTTATTATTCATTAAATCTGACTTTTTAGAATAATAGATAATTAAATTTTGGATCAAATGAAAGAAATTTGGATTAATTTGGAGTTATATATTAAAAGATATGATTTTCACAATTTAGGAAATTTTTCCGGATTTTTAAACCGTTTTTCTGATTTTATTTTCGATTTTTAAACCCGTTTTTAATATATAAAAAAAATAAAAAAGGTTTTAGTTTATCGCGGGGGCCCTGCGTGGATGCAACGTGGCATGCAAGGCCACGTGGCAGCGCCACGCGGACCGGCGCAGCGCCTACGTGGCGCGTTATACGTATATATATATCTATATTATTTGCTATAGTTATAAAAGGGGGCTTTAGCCTGCCCAATATGGGGAGGGTTAATAACCCTATAAACCATCGAGTCTTATAAACCCGACGGTTTCCTAAATTCTTTTCCATGTGGGACTAAACGGTAAGCTATTTTACGATGCAGGTGACGAGGCGCGACGAGGAGCGCCGGATCAAATGAGCGACGAATCGACGCGCGTCGATCCCGTGCGCCCGCAGTCCACCGAAAGATCAATTGCAAGTGCTTTAATTCAGTGGATTATAACGGCTGCGATTGATTGGCGCGGATCGCATCTCAGCCGTTGGATCGCGATCCAAGGAGCGAAAGTCAAGCGTTTTTACAGCGCTTATCAGAGAGATCATCCTAGCGCTCCATCAATGATTGGACGATCAGCACATATTCGAAAACGGTCCATCGTAGACCGTTTACCATAACCGTCGATCGTTTCGATGGATCGTCTAAAAACACTATAAAACAAGATGTATTTCGTCGTTCTAACACATCCGAATTGAGATTTCAAGCAAATTGAGCTGTCTAGACACCCTCTCTCTCGTTTCTCTCGAATTCTTCCTCTTCCTTTTTCAATTCTGCATCCACGGAGGGGTAGAAGTCGAGATTTGGTGGAAAATCGAAGGAGAAATCGCCACTTGAACGTCACCCTCGCGCTCTTTATGTTTCGGTGATTGAGAAGCTTAATCACGATTATTTGATTGCAATCGTGGGTTAGTGGGAGCGGTTTTTGCTTCCTAATCCTCCAATCTAGTTTAATTTACGTTTAGATTAGGATTTAGAACTTAATTTCTTCAAAATTTAGATGAAATCGCTATTTTCACGCTCGAAATTTTCTCTCCACTTCAAATCTTGATTTCTCCGCGAGATCAAGTCCAAATTTGACGATTTTTGATTCCGTGGAATCGATTTGAAGTCTACTTTCTTGAAATACCATTTTCCCCAATTTTTACCATCAATTTCTTGTCCGATTTGATCAAATTTGAGGATTACATCAAGAAATTCCTTAATTCCCTGTGGATTCGACCCATATTTACCATTATACCCCTCAATTCGAGTGAATTTCCTAAAATTGGTAAGTTTGGAATTATTTTTGACGTGATACCGCGTGAAATAGATGACCTCGCGGTTTCGTCTCGTCAGCAGACACGTGGCGTGGGCCACGCAAGTCCACGCGGACACCCGGGTGGCGCCACGTGGCAGGGGGCTGGTACGTGAAGGGCCCACGGGTTAGTGGGCCCTGGTTAGAAGTCTAGGGCGGTAACGCAAATGCGTTACCGCGCCCCAGATTTTATAATTGATGTTTTTCATTTTTTATTCTGTGTGGGACTATGTTCCCGCAGAATCTCTCTTTTGCAGGTGACGTGGCGGCATCACGAGAGTTGGATCCAATCGCGAGGCGTCGATCGTGTGGACCAGGGTTCACACGATCATAATCAAAGCACGTGCGTCAAAGAAGGTTTAAGTGAGTTAGATGAACGGCTTACCTTACGACACGTGGTGTCACGAGGAGCTCCCGATCTTCATCAAATCAAATGCATTAAATAAAGCAGTTGATGGCGATCAAACAGCCAAGATTAAACCCGATTGAAGATCATCAAGGGCGGACACGTGGACACATCTGGACTCACCTCAACGCGGCAATGGCGATTAGATGATGGAAAACTAATGATCGCGCGATGAAAGCTCACGATCGCGAGATCGTTGCTCACGATCATGAAATCGTGGGAGACGTGTGGAGTCTTCGATCTTCATCAGATGGCCCTCAATTAAAGTGAATGTGGACCGTGTCGTGGGCCACAATTCCGAAGGCTTCGCTCGATCGAACGGTGATGATTACATCATGCAACGAACAGCTGACGTTAAACGCGAGGAAATCCCTTTAAAAACTGATGAACTCTCTTGTTTTCTCTTAAACTCTTGATTGAATCGTGAAGAAATTAAGCGATTTGAAAGAAAGATCTTGAGTTCTTCATGATCCCCCGCGTTAAGACTCGATTTAGATCAAATCGGAGCGGGATTGATCACGAATTCCCATCGGATTTCATCGAATTTTCCCCTTGAACGCCGAACGTCCGCGAGGAAGAAATCAAGAAAAATCCGCTTCAATCCAAGTAAATTGAAGCCCCATCTTTGTGGCAATCAGGTTAGTAGTCAGATTCGATTGATTAGCAGGTGGTAATTTCAGTTATAATTAGATTTAGATCGTTAATTTTGAGTTTTAGTTCTTAGTGTTCTTCAATTTTGCCTAATTTTAGTCTGAAATTTTGCTGAGTTTGAAAATAGGATATCTCTCTCATTGTAATTCCGAATCACCTAATTTTAGTTTCATTGGATTTCTTATTTCATACTCTTTCCGTGAATAGAAAATTCGTCAAATTTCAAAATCATTTGACCCCTCAATTTAACGTTTGACCGAGCACTGTTCATTTTTAATCCGAATTTGAGCGTTGACTTTCAGGGTCAATTACTTTAAAAATATGAATTGGAATGTGATCATTTTGGTCTCTTTAGAATCATCTGGTTCTTAGATTTCTATTGATATATAAATTGCAAGATTTGGATATCATATGACCAGTCAATTTGAAGATTTTCTCTCCAGTGTTCATTTTGGGAATTTTCTGATCTTTGATTTTCAATACTTCATAGTAAATCCATTTCTTATCAAAAATCATGAATTTTTATATCATTAAATTCCATTTTCTCTATAGTTTTCAAATATATAATTTTCGTAATCTTCTGACATCTTTTGGTTCTCTGATTTTACAGAACTTGGACTAGTGGTTAAAGTCAACGATTTGAGTTTAACTTTTGACTTTTCTCTATCAAATCCGAGATCTTAAATCTTTCATTTTCTTAGTTAGTATATTTATATCATTTCTATTCATAACATCTTATTTTTACTTATTTGAAACCTCTTTTAAAGCTAAGTTTGACCAAGTCAACTCTGTAATAAAAGTCAACCTTGTTCTCTGTGGATCGACCCGATACTTACTCTTTACTTGATTTTATATCTTTGTCATTGTGAGTTCGGTATTATAAATTTTGTTTGGCCGACGTTTGTGTGTTTTAACGACTGCACAAAACACTTCGTCAGGGATCATGTTTCATCCTAATCTATCTTTGTTTAGCATTTAATTTTGTTTTATAATTGTAATTTAATTAATTTTGTACTTATTTTCGGTTTTTCGCTCTTTAATTTTTCGGAAATTTCATCTCTCTTCAATCTTCAATTTCTCCGCAAAAGCAAAGTCAAATTCATTGATTTTTGATTCTTTGGATTTGCCTTCAAGTCCCCTTTCATAAAATGTCATTTTCCCCAATTTGTATGACCGATTCATCATCCGATTTGATCAAATTTGAAGAGATCATAAGAATTTTCCCTAATTCCTTATGGATTCAACCCTTATTTATGATTATACCCCTCAATTCATGAATTATTCTTAAAATTGGTAATTTTGACACGTGAGTGTGTTATTTCTACGACCTCGTGGTCTCGTCTCATCAACCGCACGAGCAGCAAGCTTTGATTTGTTGGCGGAATGTTCTTGAGCAAAGGCTACTCACCCAAATACGCAAGGAGGTAGAGAAAAGAGCTCCCTATCAGGATGGAGGCGATGTAGAGGAACTTTGCCGCCAAGAGGAGTGGAAGGAAGAGAATTGATGAAAAAAGCAGAGGCAAGAATAACATCGGCCCAGAACTCATGAGGAACACCCATTTTGTAGAATAATGTGCGAGTCATGTCGAGAAAGTGATGATGTTTCCGTTCAGCCACACCATTTTATTGAGAGGTGTGAGGACATGATGTTTGATGGAGAATGCCAAAGGATGTACATAGAGACTCAAAATCTTTTTGGACAAGTTCGGCGGCATTATCTGTTCGAAGTACTTTGGGACTACACGTGTATTGAGTGGTTACTTCTTGAAGAAACTTGCGTATTGTGGAAAGGACCTCAGTACAATCCTTGAGGAGATACACCCATGAAACATGAAAATAATCATTGATGAGCACCATATAATAGCAAAAACCAAGAAGAGATGGGAGAAGAGATGGTCCCCCAATATCTCAATGAACAAGATCAAATGGTTGAGAACTTAGAATTGACTCAATATGCAGAAAGGTAGCACGATGATGTTTGCCCATCTTGCATGACTCACAAAGAAAAGGTTTAATAGACATCCATGGAAGAGGTTGGCGCAGCTTGGTGAGACCAGGATGTACAAGACAACAATGCTAATCGAGGGAAGAAGTGGTACGAGAGAGGGAACATGTATGACCTCAAGAAGGTTGGTTTGAGACAAGTTCGTAGAGGCGGTCGTGAGTCTTACGCCGCAAACCAATCTGCACTCCCGTTCTCAAGTCTTGAAAGATGCAATGATGAGGAAAAAAGGTCACGGAACATAGTAGAGCTTCAGTTAATGCACTTATTGATATTAGATCGACTAGAAAATGTGGAACATATAGAACATCTTGGAGAGGGAGCTGATGAGTTAGGGAAGCGTTGCCTTTTTCCGTAATAGAACAAGATCGACCATCCGCTATAAAAACATATTCGGGTTTGGGAAATTTGGAGATCCAAGATAAAAGAGAGTCACTTCCCGACATATGATTGGAGGCGCCTGAGTCAATGATCCATGTACTAGTGGAAGAAGCCAATAGAGCAGTACCTGGACCTTGGGATGATACGCCGGTGGGTGTTTGAGCAAGAGCAACAAAGGACCATCCTTAGATAAGACAATCATAATCGGCTTGAGAGAGAGTGATCATACTGGCCGACGGACTCAGGAAAAGTCCAGGAGAAATAGTGGGCAACTGAGGGGCAGTAGATGTAGACGGTACATGACGAGGATGGCTGGGAGGATATCCCCACTTTTGATAGCAACGAGCAGAAGAGTGTGTCAAGCAAGAGCAATGGATGCACGTAGGACCGATATACTTTCTGCGACTCTTTTTGCGATCATTTGAGGAATGATTGCAACTGCTAGATCCTCGGTCAGAGGCAATTAATATTGCAGTCTCAGAGGTAAGAAGCGCTGAGGATTCAGATGGAGTGAGTACCGAGGATGAAGTTTTTGTAGGAGTGAGACTTTCCACGTGTTGAGCTGCATTGAAAACATCTGCAAGAGATGGAAGGGTGGTACCGCCATGAATTGAGCCGTGAATCTATGCACAAATAGCTGTTGGGATTGAGTTGAGGAAGAGAGACACCAAGAGCTCTTCACGATACTGATTTTGTTCAGCAATATCCATGGTGTAGGGCTGATAAACTTGAAGTCGAGTGTTGCAACCAAGACGAGAGGCATAGACGGTGTCGATGTGTCCTTCAATTCCTTGTAGCTTGAACATTTTTTCAAAAATTTCGATTGTAGAGGCAATGTTGCTTTTGGGACCGTACATTCGATAGAGTTCATCCCAAATCTTCTTAGTAGGATGAATCAGTTGAAGAGAATCGGTGAGATCAGGAGAGAGCATCTTGAGAAGCCATGTCGTGGGAGTGCGATCACGTCTAACCCAATCCACGTACCAAGGATCATGAAGAGAAGGTGGATCGTCCGTCAATAGGTACTCATCGCTCCCCTTCCTTGTCGATGATAAAATTTGTGCCTTTCCAAGCAAGGTTAGTCAATGGCTTTGAGACTTAGAGAAAGTCTCAAATAAACCTTCGGTAGAAGCCATCGTGCTTGAGGAAGCTCCATAAATCTCGTAATGTGGTAGGTAGAGGGAGATTTTGGATGACCTCGATCTTTGCCTTGTTGACTTCCAGTCCTTTGCTCGAGAAAAGATGCCCGAGTACTACTCCCTCTCGTACCATGAAGTAAGATTTCTCCCAACTAAACGCTAGCCATTTCCTAATGTACACCTCGTGGATCTTCCTCAAGTGAGCCAAATAGCCGTCGAAGTCCTCTCCAAAGACTAAAAAGTCATCCATGAAGACCTCTAGACTGCCGCCACAAAATTTAGAGGAGATCACCATCATACATCTCAAGAATGCCATGGTGGCGTTACATAATCCGAATGACATCCGCGTAAAAGAAAACATGCCAAAGGGAAATGTAAATGTCTTCTTCTCTTGAATGTCTAGATGAATCGCAATCTGGTTGTAACTCAAATATCCATCCAAGAAGTATAAGTAAATTTGTCTTACGAAATGGTATAGGATTTGGTCAATGAATGGTAAAGAAACGTAATCCTTCTTTGTTGTGTCATTAAGCTTTAGATCGTCGATGCAAATTCATCACTTTTTCAGAAGGCGTATTTGAATCTCATCGCCCTTCTCATTCACAACTACTATAACTCTGGCCTTCTTGGGAACTGATGAATCGAGACCGAGTGGTCATTGAAAACACACAGTCAAGAGTCAAAATAAAGTCCAAATTTACCAATTTCTAAATTAATTCATGAATTGAGGGGTATAGTGGTAAATATGGGTCGAATCCACAGGAAATTAGGGAAATTCTTGATGATCTCTTTGAATTTGATCAAATCGAATGATGAATCATGATAGAAATTAGGCAATTTGATATGTTAAGAAAAAGGACTCGAAGAAAAATCCACAGAATCAAAAATCACTGAATTTGACTTTGATTTCGCGGAGAAATCAAAGATTGAACAAACGTGAATTTTCTGAAAACTTAAAATCATGAAAACCAAAATTAAGACTGAAATTAAATCAAATTACGATTCTAAAATGAAAGCACAAGCTAAATGAAGATAGATTAGGATGAAACACGATCACTAACTCACAATTGCGGTCGAATTGATCCAATTAATTTCCGGAATCAAGACTATTCATCAAAATTCAGAAAATCACAATCGTGGAGTTCAAGCGTCGATTTCTTCCTCGTCGATCATTGAAATTTTGATCTTAGGCACTCCGTAGACGCGGAAATGAGTCTACAAGCGATTAGGAACAAGAGATTTAAGAGATTTGGTGTCTAAACAGTCCGATTTACTCAAATTGCTCTTGAATGCTTTAGAATCTCGAAGAAAATCTCAATTCATAGGGTGATTTGGGTATAACCGTCCAATCAGCCTTTAATTTACAATCAAGGGCTCTGATGAAACGCATCGGATGCAAATTGATACCATTAAGTCGAACTCGTTGGGTTGCCGATCGACTGCCGAGATGAAGCCACGCCGCGTGCGTTATCAAAATGCATAAAACGCTCGTCGTTGTATCGCGATTGGACATTTCAGATGAGTTTCCGTCAGTTTAATCTCAGCCGTTATCAGTCCTTTGATCAACTGCTCATATTAACTCGCTCTAGAAAAGGATTCGTCGACATATCATGATGCGGCACGAACCCCCCTCACTTAAGTGAAGATCAACAGTCTTGATTCCTCGCGCGATCAGACGCTCTCTACCTTGCCACATCACCGTTCGCTTTAACCGTTTGATCGTGACATGATTTGACGCTCCAGATTGCACCACGTCACCTGCGTGCTATAAATAATCTGAAAAATAGATTGTAAATTAGAAAAGTCAATTTTTAATTCCGGATAATCCTTAGAAATTCATTAAAAATTCAGAAAAATTCTGAAAAAATCCCTAGAAATAAGAAAATTCATAACTTTCAAAATATAACTCCAAATTACTTTAAATTTATTTCATTTGATCAGAAATTTAATTATCTATCATTCTAAATAGTTAAATTTAATAAACAACAAGAGTTTAATTTCTATATCAAAAATATATTCATTTCTTTAAGATTTTAAAACTTAGAAAATGAAATGAATGTTTATAAAATGATTTCTCTTCTTATTTAACTTTAAAAACTAATTATAATCTCAAGTTGTTAGAGCACGAGTTTTGACGTAAGCATTCCATCTTGAATTGTCACAAGTGGAGGAATTGAATTGTCATCTTGTTTCTTGTATGTTATTAATTTTACTCATTAATACATTATGTCTCCCTTGATTATTTTCCACTAACCT